>MKEJ01024343.1:0-10692 GCA_001753735.1 Embelia ribes | reverse complement strand
TGCAAAATAATGATTTAAACTTTTAAAATCCTAAAATCTAAGATAGTTAATAACAATAATAACACATATACCACTAATGTACAAATTACTAACTAAATTAGCCACTCATGAAGATTAATTAATTTTATGTGATAAAATTTGTGCAAATCAATGATATAAATTTCTAAAAGCTTAAAATCTAAGAAAATTATTAACAATAAATTATAAAGATAGCAAGTTTATACCAATTAATATAAGGAAGATCACACTCTAGTAGTGGCAACAATTACAAATAGGTAGAAAGGGAATGATTACGGAGAAAGTAAAGAAGAATATACATGTTAGAAAAATATAATATAGACTTAAGTGTGTATGATATATGAGAGGGAGGCGGAATTTTGGGATGTGTGCAAGTTTTAGCAACGGAATAACGTTAGAAGTACAATTGGATATGGTTTAGAGATGGGAATTTATGTTGGGATGAAATAGAAACCGATTTGCTTCGAAAGTAATATAGGGACAAAATAGTGACGGAAATAATTTAGAGACTGATTAGGCACAAAATTAGTTTAGAGACGATTAGAGACTAAATTTTGATATTGATTAGAAACGGACTAGTTTCGTTGGAAATTGATTTCTAATTAGTCGGAATTGGAAAAAGTTTGAGACTGATTAGGAACTGTTTGTTTTGGTCTAAGTTTCGATTGCCAATTAGTTGGCGATTTTTGCGGCTGATTTGCTGTCATACAAAATTTCCCGCCTTAAATTTGGGACGGAAAATTCCGTTGCGAATTTTAGCGACGGAATTCTGTTATTATTCCGTTGCTAAAATTGATTAAAATTATTCCGTTGCTAAATTGTCTCTAATTAGAGACGGAATATTTTCCGTTCCCAAATTCCGTTGCAAATTTTAAGTTTTCTTGTAGTGATTTTTTTGACTTCTTAAAAGAAATTTATATTGGTAAGTAGTTATAATTAATGAGTCAATTCTGGTACATATCGTAAAAAAGTTCTTGGTTTGGTACTTTTATCCAAGACAACAAAAATATAAACTATTTTGTGTCAATTGGCAAACTTGAGGCCCAAGTACTATTTATGTTTATATTTCCTATTCCTAACCCTCCACGGCTACTACTGTACATGCATCTTATATAAACTGCACATATGTCTCAAGTTTCCTCATTCCCCTACTTTTATTTTGTGATTGATCAAATTGTTGCTCACCAGAATAAAACCCTAGATTTCTCTGCTCTTGTTAAACCCCAAAAAACAAAACATGAATCGAATGAAGACACCTCATGCTGGTGCAACTGCTAGAAGAATGCATACGATTGAAGATGAAGAAAACAAAAGGAGGATGAATATGGATCATCAGTTCCTAAAGAAACCTGTTCTTGATGATTCCAAATCCTTTCTTGACGGCCGATTCATCAAACAAAATCAGGGCGATGCTTTTTGCCATCTTGATGTTGTTGCTTCCAGACAAGAAACCTCTCCATATCCAGAATTTCGAAACCAAGAAACTGATCTACCAGAGGAATCCGTGGCGTCATCACAAATCATTGAGAAGCAAAACGCAACTTGCTTTACCCTTACGTTTATGGGAAACACAATCTTTTCTCTTGGGACTAATTCCCCAGACCAAGTAATTCAGAAAAGAGAATATAACAATATTATATCAAAGGAAGAAACTGCATCAAGAATAAGACAGAAGAGAACTCGGATTACTTTCAAGTTAAGGGGAAAAACTGTGTTTTCCTCCATGATGATGAAAGCAAAACCACCAAGCTTTACGAGAAAGACCAAACAATCACCAAACAAAACTGTCCAAAATAAGGCAGTGCAATTGTTCTCATCAGCAGCAGCAACTTTGTCAACGGTTGAGAAGCAAAAGAGAATGCATGTTTCTACCAAGTTTATGGGAAATACTATCGTTTCCTAGGAAACTCATATTGATAATATTCAAAGGCAGAAATCTCTTTCGAATGTAATCCATCATAAGGAAGAAAAAGGCTGGGCTAAGAAGAGGATGCGGTTGATCAAGACATAGGCACAATTAATGTATTCTTGTTGGTAACAGTGATTAAAAGGGATAGTTGAAAGGAAAAAAGGCTTTAACATTGGCTTAATGAATTTATCAAATAACAATTTCAATGTACCATTCGTTTGAATTTGTGAAGTATAATTCATACTATGAGTTTGCTCAATAAAACAATTGTGACAATTTACTAGTGATTTGTCTGTTTCTCAAATAAAAATTTCAATGTACTATTCAATGTACAAGTGATTTGTCTGTCTGTCATGAATCATGTTCGATATATTCATGGCTTTAATTCAGGGTTATTGCTTATTCTAATGTAGAGTACAGTGCTTTTTAGAAAGTTGTTTCGGAATTAGTTATAATAACGCATCACATTGTACTGCAGGATATGGGGCGCAACACTTACAAAACTCCAAACTCAAGCTATACAACCGTTCTTTAATTTCTGTTACAATTGCTCAATAAAAAAAATTGTGGCCAGTGATTTGTTGGTTTCTCATGAATCATATTTGATGTATTCATGGTTTTAGTAGAGGCTGTTTGCTTATTTGGTTATTCCCATGTTAAGTAGAACGCATTTCAGAAAGTTGTTTTGGAAAAAGTAATAATATGCCGCCATGTTTTACTTCTATTCTTCAGCTAATTCATTTGTTTGTCTTGATTTCAAACAAAAATAAAAAATAAAAAAAAGATACTTGAAACCGACTTTGATACTAAGAAGTAGGGGCACAAAATCAAAGAAGCCATCTGCGTGAGCTCCATAACTCTTTTTCACTATAGACGAAAAACCAAGTATGATTGTGAAACGTGGCCTATGCTTAAAAGCTTTTTTTTCCCCAATTTTGATCTTTTGTTTTGCTTTGTCTCGGGAAAAGCGATTCCCGTTGTTTGGTTAAATAACTTAACTCTAGATTGGTAAGAGGAAAATCAAAACCATCAACCTACTCCACTTGAATCAATCTTGCAACGGAATAACGGGAGAAATATGTAAGGCCAAAATTTATAGCGATAAATACGAACATTGTTATATATGTTGGTTATTCAAGATTGAGGACCAGAAAATATTTAATTTTAGAATGGGCAACAGATGAGTCGTACATTTGACTAACAATCAATTTTTAATATGTGTCTTCTTTCAGTCAATTTACAATCGATGTTCGTCACTAAGACGACCATGCACCTTAAACTCTACCGGGTGGTTGGTTCTTTGCTAGGCACAAACTTATTCCATAAGGCCTATAATTCGTGCCAGACATTAGTTTTTCCCCCTGATATGAATGTGGTGTGATATTGCCAATTCAGAGCAATACTTTAGAGTAGCTTATCGACTTTTATATAATTATTAAAATCATACTCATGATTACGTAATTGAAAAACAATTACAAGTCAAACAGATTGTAGCTAAAAGAGTAAATAATTTCTATGACAAGATCCTACACAGGACAATATAGCATGTATTTGTAATGCGATTACATATTAGAAAATTAAGTTAATCCGTTCTCCCCATCTTACTATTTTGAGAAATTTAGTCCCGGATTATTGAAACCTACAAGGTTAAACTTCGGATGCCTCGTACAGTTCTATTTTGGACTGATCGTGTTATTCAGGATTTATGGAACCAATCACATGTGTGCAATTTCAAGGATAAGGTGTGTCGCTGAGACCTCAAAAATTAAAAGAGTAAATATAGTTTAAAAAACTCCATTAAAAAATAAATGACCCTACGCCCCTCCGAAAAAGACATCTCTAGTCCCGGTGAGATTGATTCTGTCAATTCTGAATAAAATCTTCTAAATTATGAATGTTAGGATCACACGAGGGCCTAATTGTGTATGGTTTAAAATGCAAGGGTCTAAATATGCTGGAATCATTAAAACTTGAACTAAATAGAAACTTGATAGTGATTAGAATTATGAAAACATGAATATCACATAGTTCAGATGATGGTTTTAGATATTGCAAATAATAAAGCTAATAGAGTAATTCTCAAGCCAATCAAACCCGCATGGAGCTACTCAAAGTACCTTCTAAGGTTTCAGGTCTGGGATCCGAAATCTCCTCCGGTCCTCTCCTCCTCGAGAAATAAATACAAGCAAACCTCTTTAGAAAATCCGACCTCCTTTGTTGCGGCCCTTGCAGTCTCACGGTAGGCTTGGCCTGAGTATTCCTTGGCAGGCATGGCTCCGACAGGCTTCGTGCCAGTATGGCCTCGTTGAGCTGGGCCTGAATGGTTAGCCTTTCGAACATATCCAACAATTGGCTTTGCTCATCTCCAAACCAAATTCCCACCTTATCAACATCCCTCATTCTCAAATCTATCTGCAACTTTGTTCGGAGAATGAGTATAACTAAGGAGATGCTTTGCTTGCTGGATTTAGGATAAAGTTTTTACCATTGTTAGTAAAATAAATTATGAGAAAAAGTGAACCTGAATATGTATGGGGAAAATTGTTTGTTCCTTATTTGCATAAAAGATTGTGACAAATTAATTCTGCACCTACATTTAAGCTCTCAGATTGTTAAACAAAATTTTTAAGCACATGCATTGTGCGGGATTTTGAAATCCTTGTGTTTCTTATTTTATTTTTAAAATGTTTTCGATTGAAAAACAATCACATTTTCTACCCTTTTCTGGTACTCAAATTTTCTACCCTGTAAGTGCTAAAAAATATCAAATTCTGAACTTTTCATTGCAAAGATAATTCATTAAAAGTGTGAATTATTGCATAACATTCCACAATTTCAAACGAAATTAAAATAATCAGGAAAAAGAAACAAAATATTATGAAGAGCCGCTTATGACAAATTGATTAACTACCAGCAGATTACAAATAAGATAGATTCCGTTCATCCAAAAAGATTTTTTCGCATGAATATATATTCAACATGCTATTCAAATATTAATTTGTCATTTCATTTAGTTCCATCCGCAAACATTAAACTTTAAGCTATTAAAAAGTAATTTTATTACCAAAAAGCTAATAAATAGAACTTCAAGGCAATCTTTTCCAAGCATTCTAATAACCAACTGAACAAGGACTAAACTACACCAACAATTTGATATTTTTTCACTGATACAATAAACGATGTTCATAAGGAAAGGTATCCAAGTGGAAATAAAGATGACATTTACTAAAGGGTGAAGTATTTTTTAAGGACTTAGTCATCAATTTAACAGCCAAACTTTTCTTTCTACCGTTTAAGCTCTCTAATTTTTCTTTACTTGTCAATATGGTCTAAATACTAAAGATATTAGTTTTTCTATTAATTAAATTTTAGTTTTAATATTAAAAAATTATTTACTTAGATATCAAAAAGAGTGAATACTTGATTACGTATAAATTTACATGAATAAATTTCTGCTTTGAGTTGAACAAGGAAAAATTTTAAATAGGTATAAAAATATAAGTTCATAGTTCACTGTAAAACACTTGTAAAAATAAATAATTTGAATTTTTAAATCCTAACGAAACAATCGGTTGTTAATTTTAATTATTTATGAGAAAGGCAACAAAGAAACTAACCTAGTAAAAAATAATTATTAAAATAAATTTTCATTAAAATTAATATGGTTATTTTTGAAAAGAATAAATAACTATATAATTATTAAATATTAGATTGATTAGTGCTAGGGCGATTGTTAATATTTGTAAAGTCCCGGAAAAGAGCAAGAGAGAACCAAATAAGAGAAATAATCAACATATTACTAAATCAGTCGACTCTTAATAATCAGTTGACTGATTGTTGATAATCAGTCAACTGATATGTGTTCATATTGAAAAGTTGTCAGGTGTCCAGCCGTATCTCAACTTCTTAAAAATTATTTTACCCCACATTTATTGTCTCTATTAGCACCCAAAAAATATCCATATTGTCTCTGAATATTGTCTAAGAAAGAAAAAACATAGAAAGGAAAGGATTAAGGAGAAATTGGCCAAGTTTAGGCCAAATCAAATATTTTCTGAGTCGGCGGAGTGCTAAATGACGATGTGAAGACCCTCAAAACAACCCTAGGTGAGATTTTATTTCTATCATGTTGAATACTCAACAAGTTCTTGATTTTAACCCACATGCAATGCCTATATGTCCTAGATTATTAGCTTTCGATGGCATGAAAGTGGTTTTGGCTAAGTCTCTCATAAAAAGCTCAAAAATCTCCAGCCAAGTTATTAAAAGGAGGTTGTGCATACATACAGAAAGACCTCAAGGTGACTCTACTAGGAAGAATTGAGGAAATTTTCACTATTTTAACCATAAAAAAATCAAGATTTTATTCTATACAGGACGAATCAGTCGATTGATTCCTTTAGTCAATTGACTGAATCCATCGGGTCATTGAAGAAGTTGTTTTGCATGTGTGTAACTTCCAGTTTAAAACCCATTTTGATGTTGACACTATGAAGAATTTAAATGTGGTAACATAAGACTAGCTTATAGCAGAGTCCAATAAAAAGGGGAAAGAAGAGTAGGGAGCTATCATTGTACAATTGACAAAATGGTCCTTTTGAAACCATATTCACATAATAATGTCAACATAAACCATGAAAATATTGTATTCTTTATGAAACAGAGCAAAGCAATCAATTGATTTACTCTATCAATTGATTGATTTTAATGGATAAACTCCAAAACTGAGTTGATGAGTTCATTTTCCAGTCCCGAACCCTTTTCAACCACCAACCTACAAAGCTTAGGAGATGATGTCATTGTGGTAGCTGCACGTGTGAGCCATGAAAATTTCTAGCACTTGTTTTAAGAAATGTCAAGGTATGGTTAAGATATTTTCTTGGAAAACTTAGTGCCCTCAGACGTTTAGGATATAATTTACATTCACAAATCACTTCCATAACATTTAATGATTAATGACCGTTAAAATAAAAATTCAAACCAACAAGACGTTAATAAAATGTGTAAAATGAGTTTTGTCGGGGTACAATTCCCCAAAAAGTGAACATAACAAAAAGATGATACAACTAGATTAGTACTTGTGAATGACAAAAGAAGAGTTAAAGAATAGAGAATAAAGACGTGTGAAACAAACAAAGTCTCATTAATGCAAAAAAAAAAGGGATAATAAATTAGAAGATGACAAAAAGGGTACAGTAAATATTACTCTCCAATGGACAGTTGACCATAAGGTTTCAAGATGAACCGAATGGTGGCTTATAAGTATAAAGAAACACAAGGACCCTAGACTACAAAGAACATTGAGACATATTGATTGTTGGCAAACTAATAACGACACATAAGTTGAATGAGGCTGGACGAATGGTAAACCAATAAGAAGATAACAACAGACAAATTACGTGTAGAGGCTAGAAACAAAGAAGTATGATCTCAGATGGGATTTTGGAATGGTGGAAGTGGAAAATGGAAGGAGACTACGAAGACCAAGACCTAAGGGACGGGAGTACAAAATACCGTACAGTGACAAACTACAAAGACCAATCAGATAAGTGGCAACCCGAAAAAAAAAATGGTTGTAACCAGACATCTTTACAAGCACAGCTTGACAATAAGAAGACCGAAATCATATTTGATGAAAGATGAGATGATCGTATAAATTTTCAAGCAGACTGAAAGTACCAAAGAACCCCCAACCCTTGAGCGGTAGTCCTGGATGACCTTGATGACTAGCACAGACCAGATGAAGACCCAAGTACTAAATGGAACAAGTGTAAATCAAGAATAAATTATCCAAGCAAATATGGGTATAAGGTAAATGAGGAACTAAGATGAAGACTCCGATAAACGACCAATGCAGAAACCTAAGTCTCGGAACACAAAGTGAATGAGATGTCACAAGTGAAGTATTAGTGGATACGAGCGAGAGTGCGAAAAAGAATTAAGCCATGATTCCTTATAATATAGATAAAAAGTGGCATACGTACAATAATGATACTCAAACAGTCAAAGATGAACCAACTAACTTCTCGTACGTAATCAACGCCCAATAGTCGCGTGTATTTAGGAAGGCGGATGTGCATGGCTGATTGGAGACGTGTGTGAAAGATGGCATTGTCGTGTGTGATGTGTGTGCGTGTGATAATACACATCAGGTTGGACTGAGTTGGGTCGTGTTGCATGTGACAAATAAAATTTAGAGCCACTTTGGGCACATTTACCAACCCTAATAAATTACTGAGTAATTCACAGGGGTCCACTCGGGACCCCATGCGCATAGTAATATTTTGGTCGGGTCTCAAGGAAGCTTTGGGTGTGGTGGGGCAACCACTAAAATCTTTGTGCATAAAGTCTCGAGGAACTTACAGTCTCAAGTCTCGAATATTTCCCTAACGTGTTATTCAAGGACCTAGTATGTCGTATCGATGCCGTGGTGTTATGACAAACAAATGCAATATGACATATTGATTTGATGAGATGTGACTTGGTGTACCGATGTAATCTAGTATGATGTGGTGTATAGTCATGACATAATGCGATGCAGTAACGAACTCAAAATCGATGAATCCTTTAATAACGATAACAAATAAGATGGCGAAATTTTTAGTTTAAGATATTTATTCCAAAGATTGGTTCAATCTAAAACCCTTTTTATTAAAAAGATAAATTTCATGCCTTCACTGATAAGCGTACTATTTTTACTCAGAAAATGCCATAAACGTCCGCTCTTTTCTTGTGTTTGGAAACTAGTGGATAACGGAGTAAACTGTCGTCTTGTACATCATCGCACCGAGTTGGAAGAAGGTTCTAAAAGCACAAGGGCTATTTGGTGGAGTGACCAAATGATGTTTCCTTATATATACATGGAAGAAGTGGGGGCCATATCGGGCTTTATAACTGTATGTATATAGTACTCCGGGTAGTGGTTGGAGTAGATAAATATATGTTTCAAACCATATATTAGTTTGTTTTCTGTATGAACTTTTTTATTGTACATTATTGTTTAATTTGGAACAAATTTGTAGGGAAAATTGCAGTTCTATTGCATTACCGTAACTTAGTTTTACATTTACATCGCGTTCCGGGTCGTGTGGGATCCGGTGGTGACAATATGAAAGTGACGGATATATAATTATTTAAGCAAATATTACATGTGCCATTATAAACCGGAAAACACCACCTCAAAAGGTTCAAACTTTGAACTAATTAATGAAGCCGTTAGGGGAGATAAAGTATTTATGTGTGCATATACCTACAATTAGTTACACGTATGTATCAGAATTTGTGGATTATGCATGTATAGTATACAAATCATTAGGATTTGATTTCAAGCATCTCTTTTTATTTTATTTCTTAAAAACGAGCCTTGCTATGCAACTTGTAAAATGTTTCATTGTATTTTTTATTGCATATTTGGTGATTATTATAATAGTGCCAAAAAGTGTATACTTTTCCAGCTTAAACGGAGTGGCAACATAGGCCTTGTTTGGTTGCGCCTAAAAATAAGATGTTTTTATAATTTTTTATTTAAAAGTAAAAATGTAAAAAATTATGCTTGTTTACATTTTCAAGATGAAAAAGTATACTTTTGTAAAAGTATAAATTTTTATATTTTTTCCATAAAAGTTTCTTTTATATTTTACATTATTATCAAACACTTTTCACAATTTCTTATAAAAAAAATATTTTTTTTTTCAATTTTTACCAAATACACCATAACACTTAAACATTTTATTCAAAATTATATTATTCCATCTACATCAGAAAAATATATTTTTGTGTTTATAAGATCCAACTAATGAGCGGATAAATTCGATCATAATACTGTCCCACCAAGTTACATTTTTGCACATGTGCAAATTAAAATTTCCAGGGGTTAACTTCCAAAAAAAAAAAAAAAATCGAGTGAATTTCAATGGATTGTATTTTGTTTCTTAGTAGTTTCTCATTAAAATATTGAGTATACAATTCTCCTTCCGGGTATTAATAAATATATGCTAATGTAAAAAAAGCATATGATATTTTCCGTTGCCACAAAGTATAATAGCATTAAGAAATACTAAAATTTAATTATGAGCATCGTAGTTTTAAGGATGGTAGATAATCATGCGTTATCTAGTTCTAAAATTTCTCTTTAACGTTAATGAGAGATGTATATGGATGCACTTGGGGCAGTAAAACATTAAAATAAACTTTCTTAAGAAATTTTTTAGAGGTGAAGAAGGCGACATTCTTGAAAGCAATCTTGTCGGAAAAGAGCGTCTGACAATGTTTTTAAAAGTGTAAGGAATAAATATTATTTTTTAGCCAAAAAATTAAATTTTAGAATAAAAAATTTGTAAATAAATTTAAAATTTTATTTATAAAATTATATTTTTATAGCAAAAAAATATGCCTTATTCTTCCACTTTTATAAAGAATAATGCTCATCTTTCCAATGCTGTGCTTTTGACACAAAAGTGCTTTTGTAATCTTGTGCTTTTGATACAAAAATTCTTGCATTGAGATTAAGTTGTAACAAATTTCTTGTCCTATTCACACGAGTGTTGCATAAGAGCTGTCGTTTGAAGAAAAAAAAAAATATTATTGTTTAGGGTTTCCATTTTTGCGTTACTTTATTTCTTATTGTGAAAAAAATTAGATATATTCAATTTAAAACTTTCAGTTTCTTTAGATCAAAATAAGATACATAATTCAATCTAAAATACAAACAATCAAATGTTTGTTCAATTTTCAAGTTAAAAAACCTTAAAAAGCTGCATAACGAT
>MKEJ01024341.1:0-14628 GCA_001753735.1 Embelia ribes | reverse complement strand
CTTCTCAACTACGGTGTTGATCAGACGCCCTTATGCATTTGCTTTTTAGGGGCTGCCGAGCTTAAAAAGATTGTGCAATACTTGCAGGAGTTGTCTAGTTCTTGTGGCATAAATAGATATGAAAAGAGCAACGCCGTTGACGATTCGGATTTGGGAAGTCAAGGGGATGAAGTTATGGGGAAGATAGTTCTCAATGAAGATGCATCTTTTCTTCTTTTGGATGAATACTTCTTACCTTGCAAACCTACTTCTGCCACCTGCCATGTCATTCCCTCCGATGAAGCATGCCGCGAAGGTGTGACTCTACTTGATCATGAGGCTCTGCTGACGTGGATCTTTTCAGGTTCCACGAGTGGGGACCAGTTGGGATTATGGAGACGCATGAGAGAAGAGAAAGCACATCAAGGTTTGGAGAATCTGCAAATGCTCGAGAAGGAATTTTATCACTTGCAGAACATGTATGAGAAGAAATGTGAACATTTGAGTTTTGAGGAAGCTGTGCAGGCGGTGGAGGATCTTTGTCTTGAAGAAGGGAAAAAAAGGGAGCAAGAATTTTTGCATCTGGGTTATGAATATGTTTTGAAAAAGCGAAGAGAGGAGCTTAATCAAGTTGACAGTGATCTGATGCACACCAGTCATCGGTTCGAATTGGAGGTGATATCAAATACTTTAAAAGAAGCCGAAACTAATCTGAACCAATTTGGGTTTGAGGAAATGTATAGCGGCGTAAGTTCTCAACTACGTGATCTGGAATCTGGTGAAGATGATGACTGGAGAACAAAGGACTATCAACATCAAGTGGACTCTTGCATAGAAGTTGCAATTCAGAGGCAGAAGGAACATTACGTATCTGAGGTAGGCTATACTTAATTCGACATGCTTTGAACTTTCATCTCACGAAAAAAAAAATAAAAATTAAAGAATATAAAAAGATTAGAAACAAAATAGAGAACAGAAAGAGAAAGGAGGAAGCACCACCGAGATAATTAACAAACACTGGACATAACCTTGCAGCACTCTTACTCTTTCTGTCTTGCAGCTGAGCAAACTTGATGCGAGAATGATGCGAAGTCTCAGTGGAATGCAGCAGCTTGAAGTTAAAATTGAATATTTGTTGGCCAATGATTACCGTTTAATTTTAGTGCCTCTTTTGAAGTCATTTATGCGGGTTTGATTACCTATCTCCTCATTATTCCTGGCAATTTTAATATGCTTTTAAGTATTTTGTTCTTTAGTTTTCTGTTGAAGCTTACTGGTTTTATGTATGTATGTGTTTGCTGGTGTGTGATTCTTTTCAGGCACGCTTGGAGGATCTGGCGGAGAAGGATGCTACTGAGAAATCTGATGCTGCAAGGGAGGCCTTTTTAGCCGAACTTGCACTTGACTCGAAGAAAGTCAATGGCGGATGTAGCGATAGTTCAAAACATTCTCATGAGAAGTCAAAAGATAAAAAAAAGAATAAAGAGCACAGGAAAACAAAGGAGACAAAGGTGAGAATATAAATTAGGATTTACTCTTTTTTTCACTTGATGTGTTATATTGCTTTCAAGTTTTGGTAGTTTGTGTACGAAATGCAGGATGGGTTAATTGTTTCTTGTCCTTACAGTGTAATGCAACTACTGAGCTTGTGGTTGACCTAGATGATGCAGAGATTGTGTATGTATTGTTAATGCTGATATTTAACTATCTTTACTATTTTAAAGAGACTTTTGAGCCCTTTAACTTGTTTATTTCTTTTCTACTGCAAATGCACGTCATTCTGCAGCTCCCCTCCAGCTGAATCCAGCGAAGATCATCTGCATTCTGAAAATATTGCCTTTATTACTGAGGATGCATTAACAGAGGAGGAAGAGGAACTACGACGTAAAATTGAACTTGAAACAGAGGAAAGAAAGCTTCAAGAAACTCTGGAATATCAGAGACGGATTGAAGAAGAGGCGAAACAGAGGCACCTTGCCGAACAACACAAAAGAACTAGTGGAACAGTTCTGGTGACGCGAAGGGAAGACGACGAAAATGAGAATGAGCTTAAACCTTGTAAGCAGGTGAATAGTCCTTTTTGGGTTTTTCTATCATTTTTTTTGTTCTGGATAACAAGAATTTGGAACTCATATTTTACCCAGAAAAAAAAAGAAAGAATTTCCACTACTTCAGTTAGTACCCTGAAAAAACACCAGGCTTGATTTTTTATTCTTGGTGTAATCATTTTGCTTGGCACCTGTTAT
Source organism: Embelia ribes (assembly GCA_001753735.1). Lineage (NCBI taxonomy): Eukaryota > Viridiplantae > Streptophyta > Magnoliopsida > Ericales > Primulaceae > Embelia > Embelia ribes. Next base: position 12,403 of record MKEJ01024341.1, on the reverse strand, counting down.
CCAGGATAATGGTGTCCTAAAAGGATTAGAAACAGAACCAGTTAGTGATGGATTGGCCCGTGATATTGTTCTCACTCATGCACATCAACAAACAAAATTTTTTCAAGGTTAGCTCGTACTTTGTGAAGCCTCTAGATTGATAGGGAAAATTAAACTTCGGAAATCGTGCTATAATATTCTTTCTTATTCAGGCCTACCTAATGGGGGACTTCCAGAGGATAATGTTCCTTCTGATCGCCGGACTGGACGGAGGGGTAGACGCCAGAGGAATTCTGCGAAGTTGCTTGATGTGAAAAATCAAACTCTACCATCAGAGAAGGATGATTTTGGCGTTGGACAAGTTAACATCAAGAATGGTATCCATAGTGATGGCAGTAAGTTGCATTCAAATTGTTTCCTTTTAACTAGTCTCTCATTATGCACTGTAATTTGCTGCTGGCAGTTGATACTGCTTGATTTTGGATTTTATCATTTACCATGTCTTGTGGTTCTGGTTTGTTTTGCAACCAATATGTTGGGTGGCTTCTTTGAAAATTATCTGCCCCTCCCAAGTCCAATTTAGACTGTAGGTCCTCTCAGATGGCAAAGCCTTAATAAGGGTCGGCTAGATTATTGGTCTTTTTACGAGTCTATGACTACTATCTGCATAAGTTCGACATACGGTGTCCTTCATTCCCTGCCATTTATAGCGCAAATAATTAAATGTAATATGACCAAAATGATTAACGGGCCAACTTGAAAGCTGGATAATGATCCGCCTTTATTATGCTTTTCCTTGCCTTGAGTTTGTGGCGTCTCAGGAGGATGTAGGAAAATTCATGATTTCTGAAGATCCACATTTAATGCAGTATCATACACCTATACAATTGTAGATAGGATCTGTGTTGGAAAAGATTTATGCAGCCGGAAAGTCTTTGCCTTGAGACTTTGCAATGAATCTAAGAACCTGTCTGAAAATAGTAAAGATACATCAGCTCATCCAGTCGAAGAGGAAGAAAAAGGTGATAAAAGGAACAAGGAGATATAACATATCCAAGGAAAAAGAAAAACTTATCTGATCTAGAAGCTGAGCCATTGGGGGTGACCTTTTTCCCTCAAAAAGTTGGGGCTATTGAAGCGTAGGATGATCAGAATAACTTGAGCAAAGCAATCCAGCTGGAATTGAAGAGAGAAGATAGAGATCGAAGAGAGAAGGCAAAGCAAGTTATGGAACCTTTAGGGTTTGAATTGGAGAAGACAAAGTGGGGACTGAACGCATCTAAAGCTACTCTGTCTACCTCGTTTGTCACAAACTATCACAGTCCTCAGATTAAAGTGATGGACGGTCAGGATTGTTGCCTTCTTAAACCACTGTTAAGGGAATATCCACTAGGGTTAGATAACCCGGCTGGAATGGACGGCTTGGATGGACAGACCAGACAAATGGACGATCCTAATGTTGCCACCTAGAGCGAAGCAGCTGAAATATCTGCTCACAGGATTGGGCAACAACACTTCAAGCACACCACGTCGGCAATACACAAGTGGCACGTGTGGAAGAAGACCTTTAACTCCTGACCAACCATTGGTCCACATAATTAATTTAGGACTGGGTGCACTTAATTATCATAGGGCAAGACACAACAGATTAAAACCAAGGGTTATATAAGCGTCTTAATAACACGGTTTAGGGCAAGCCGTATTTTTAATTATCTTCTTAATTTTCTTTTAAGTTTTCTNNCCCCAAAAATTAGAGTTATTTTCATCTAAAAGCATAAATCAACTTCATAGATTGTTTGCAGACTTTCTTTCCTTTTAGGTATTTGCTATACAATTTAATGGAGAATTGGTTCAGGGAGGGCGCACCTATGATAATTAATTGTTGTTTTGGGTTCACTTAGCTTTTCTTTGGAAGGGTTGAGTGATATTTTGATGATTAATGCGTATTTGATTGTCATAGGCAATCATTATGCCAGCATTTAACATTTGTGGTTGTTAAATTAAACATCGTCTTCCTTTTATAGTATATTGCCTCAAGTCGTTTATTCAGTGTTTGCAGTTTTTATGGAAAAGCTTATTTGTTGATCTCTTTCTTTTTTTAAAAAAGGTCATTGACTCGTTACAATATCGTATTCACCTATTATGGCCTTGGATGCTTTGTTTGATCAGATAATCCTCATGTGGGAAATGATGGAACAAAGACATTGAGGCAATTAAAAGCCGAGGAGGATGATGAGGACAGGTTCCAAGCTGACCTCAAAAAAGCAGTACGCCAAAGCCTTGGTATATCTTCTATCATCCACTCCTTTATGCTGTCAATGTGCTTTAACTTTTTTTATCTGCCCTTTCCTTTTTCCTGTTGCATATTTCTAGAATACTGTAGCATGACGGCATCAAGATTTTCGAATAAGTAGTAATATGAAGCACATCCACATGGGGATTGTTTAGTGGCATAGAAATTGACTAGCACAGGCATGCGAAGCCAACTTAGAGAAGACATGAGGAATTGCTTAGTCGTGGAGGATAAGTTGGGTGCTTATCTTATGTTTTCATTTTATACATTTCTAGCACTCAATTTGGAGCACAATATCGTCAATGTATTTTTTTCCCTTGGCAAAGATCAAGTAGTATCGAATACTCCTTGTACATGTATTGATCAATATGTGCTTTTGGTTTGTAACTTTCTTTAAAACATTTTCCTTATTTAGGCTTCCCAGGGATTATTCCTCTTATGTTGGCTTCATCTGTTACACCTGCCACAGTTTGTTCCGGTGAATTTTGGGATATCCAGGACCTAAACTTAAGAAAAGGATTAAAATGTAAATTTGACTGCATCGGTACAATCTTGTCATTCTTAACATTATTTTCTAGTGAACTACTTCAAATTCTAGTCACTGCATCATTGGTAGGAAATAGTAGTAAATAGTGCATTTTGTCTTGCAGGCTACTTTGTTTTTGCCTCATTGGTTGTTTAATTGTTTCTTTGCCCATTGTAACTTTTGTGTTCAGAGGTTGAGCTCGTGTTATCGTATTCCTGTAGTTATAGATATTGATATTATCCATTTAAGTACAATCTTGCTGCCCAGGCACTTGATGCCATTAAGTTAAACATACATCAGATGTTGGTAATGTTCATGTTAAAGTTTGCAGTTGCTTTTATTCTTTTTTAAAATTGCTGAAACTTCAACCCATTTTTATGTTGTGCCCAGACACGTTTCACTCACGTCAGAAATTGCCATTGACTTCAAGTTCCACGATGTCACACAAGATGTCATCTAAAGATGATGATCTAGCTGGTTCAATTCATGAGAGCGAACCTGAAATTGTGAATGGAATGCATGGAACTGGCTTGAAAAATGAAGTTGGTGAATACAATTGCTTTCTAAATGTTATCATACAGGTTGGTTTAATAGTGATCATCATTTGTGTGATTAATATTATTCTACTTGGGTGTCATGGCCTGATTCCTTTTCCCCCCTTGTGATAATTTAGTCGTTATGGCACTTGAGACGTTTCCGGAAGGAATTCTTGGGGAGATCAACTTCAGACCACGTTCATGTTGGAGATCCTTGTGTTACTTGTGCACTTCATGATATTTTTACCGCTCTGAGTGTAGCATCTACAGACATGCGAAGAGAAGCTGTAGCCCCTACTTCTCTGAGGATTGCTCTGAGCAACTTGTTCCCAGAAAGTAATTTCTTTCAGGAGGTTAGAACTTAATGCTTACACCTTTGGAGGTGTTTGTTTCGCAGAAACTATGCTGGACTGGATCTCATATCAGTAATTTTATTATCTTTGTTTTTTTTGCTCTGTATTGTGCTTAGGACTAATTGTCCCTCCGGACTATTTCAGCCACAATTATGGGATTAGTTTGTCCTGAGGGAAATGGTGGGGATAAGTAGTCCACTTGTTAGTCTCCGCTGTATAGACATGTATATCCTTCTAAACAATTTATAATCATAAAATCTGGCCCAGGGTCTTAACAGTCTTGAGGGCAGAAATGCAAATAGTCCGATCTCTAACAATTTTATCTGGCAAAAGAAAACACTCATTTTCTCTCATTTAGAATTCTATAGTGCAGTTTTTGTTGTCATCTAATGACAACCTTGCATTAAGTGGTGGTTAATCTCTTTTAAATTCTAACTTATACTATTTTAACTGCAGGGTCAAATGAATGATGCTTCGGAAGTGTTAGAAGTAGTATTTGAATGCCTTCATCGTTCATTTACATTGAATTTGGGTGTTTCGGATGATGAGTCGGTTAAAAGCAATTGCAAAGGTTCTTGGGATTGTACAAACTCTGCTTGTATTGCACATTCCCTTTTTGGAATGGACGTTTTTGAACAGATGAATTGTTACGATTGTGGCTTGGAGTCCAGACATCTAAAATACATATCTTTCTTTCACAATATAAATGCCAGCGCCCTTCGAAATATGAAGGCACGTCTCTGCTGAATGATGTTCTACAACTTCTAATTTGCTACTAAATGATCTAAAAAGGATAATAAGTTTTCATATTTGGTTATATAGTTTATTTACATATGGATGTAAGCTCCTCCTTTTTTCCCCTTTTCAGGTAATGTGCCCAGAAAGCTCCTTTGCTGAGCTTCTAAATCGTGTTGAGATGAATCACCAGTTAGCTTGTGATCCAGAGGCTGATGGATGTGGTAAACTTAACTATATCCACAACATTCTTTCATCTCCTCCACATGTTTTTACAATGGGTACGCAGGATGTAGTGGATAGATTCTCATTCTGTTAGTTGAAAAGGATTTCATTTAAAAAACTTGAGATTTCTTTGCTTTTGTATGTGGCAGTTATGGGTTGGCAAAGGACTCATGAGTGTGCTGAGAACATAACGACAACGTTGGCAACTTTGGCCACGGAAATAGATATTGGTCTTCTTTATAGAGGACTTGATCCAAAAAACAGACATTGCTTGGTCTCAATGGTATGTATACTTTATGAACCTTTAAACCAATTAATTTAGTGACTCTTGTTGAATCATTCATATGAAAGAGGAGCTTTCCTTAAACAACTTAATAAGAGCTTTTAAAATTTAATTAATGCTAATATGATTTAATAGTGGGGAAGACAGTTGGAGGAGGTTCTTCCAACTCTTTCTGCTTAATTGATAAGCGACGGCACTATAAGGATGCGTTTACCTAATGTAGATATTTAATATCTTTCAGCTTAATTGATAAGCGACGGCACTGTAAGGATGTGTTTACCTAATGTAGATATTTAATATATCTCCTTTTCTGATTGCTTTATTGGTAGATGATGGCGCTAGCCGTGGTGAAACTTTTAGATTTAATGACGTCCCCAAAGTTTGGCGGTGGAAACTTTGGGGGTGTGATTTGGTTAGGTAGATCGAATTGGTATCCTCACTTAATTGTTAGCCTTCTGAGATAATATGCTGCACATATGCTTACAGGACAAAGGAACATGTCTCGTTCTTCACATGTAGTTTGGTTGTTCTCTGTTGTCATGTTTTTATTCCTCATTCTTACTCATTTGTTCAACTATATCTAATAGCCTCAGACTTGCTTTTTTATGTAACTGAATTTTTTCAATTTCTTTTTTTTTTTCATTTCTTTTTTTGGTTTCTTTTAAATATACTTGACATGCTCTTCTTCGATTAAATATTTATTTAGCTTAGATATTGAAGTTTCTTTTGTCTAATTGCAAATGCCATACTTTAGGTTTGCTATTATGGTCAACATTATCACTGCTTTGCCTATAATCATGATCATGAGCGGTGGGTGATGTACGATGACAAAACTGTTAAGGTAATTAAGTGTACTTGCTAAATATGTATCCTCTTATTTCCTTGGTATAAGTTTGATAAAGCCATACTCTGACTTTCAGGTAATTGGAAGCTGGGAAGAGGTGACTAGTCTGTGTGAGAGAGGCCACTTGCAACCCCAGGTTCTATTTTATGAAGCTGTAAACTAGTGTGGCGTGAAATTTATCGTATTTTTGGCGTTCAGGAGCTTTGGGTCTCAGTCAAACGGCAACTTTACTGACTGCCCAACGTTCGGTCCTTCAATCAAAGCTCACAACTCTTCTACAGTCCAATGAGCAACGCTTACAACTTTCATGAGGACATAATTTTTTGATATGGAACGAGGAGTGTGAAATATGAGCACGGAGCTAGTTTTGTAGTTCCTTTAAAAAGAACTGTTGGTTAAAGAGCTAAATACTTGGTTCGTGGTACTTTGACCTGAAATACCATGTCAGCAGATATGTTTTTTTAAAATCTTCTCAAAGCAATGACCACAATTTTTCCTGGCCAGAAAGGACTAGCTATTTGTTCGATATACAAGGTCAATAATAGCCAGGTGGTGACCTAGAGCATAGAAGTTGTAAACAGGTAATTAATCTTTGCAACATGAAGAGAATTTTGTATAGCTCAGACTTTGTGTACCTTGGGTTGTAGCGCTGCAACTTAATGCAATCTCTCTCCCTTACAGTAGATAAGCCTTTTCTTTTCGTAGGCAAGGTTGTCAAAACTTGTTCTTAATAGCGGAAGGCAGTACTTTATGATGAAATATTTTATCATGCTCTTAAATCTGATTTTGTGATGTTAATCGCGGACAGTTGATGGAATGCATTTGTATTTTCCCTATTTTGTTAATGAATTACAGTGAATGTGATGACATCCTTGACATCAATTTGCTCATAGACGTGGAAAATGACTCGTTGGAGACTGCACATATACCCGTCGTAGTGACCAATTAGAATTGAACTGGTCGTGTTGATTCTGGTTTTGGTTCCGCTTCTGGTCCTAGAACCGGAAAACAATTTCCAAGTGCTGATTTTGTGTGGCCAGAGCAACTATGAACCGAGCTAATGAAATTCTGCACCTGCTTTCTCATATGCCATCAATTTTACGTTTGCAATTTTCTAATTCAAATAAGGTTAGCATAAATGGCACGTTTAATTTCTATAGTTGTGCACATTGGGAGTATATATACAGCACAAGGGCATGATGTTGCAGTGTGAAAGGGATAGTTTTGATTCATGCTCTCCCAAATTAAACATTGCCTGCACACATTAAAGATCTCTCACTTTCGGTACTTCATTTAGTATACGAAAACAGCTAATAAGGGTGATGGATTCGTTAATGCACTGGTTTCGCAATTGAACTGAACCAAAGGGAGCCTCTATGCCCGAGTTGATTTGGTTCTGAAAGCATAGTAAGCACCCAAAATTGGATTAATGCTAGGGGATGCATCATGCGTGCATACCGAATTCATGTAAAAAATAGAAACACGTGTATCAAAGTTCGTCGATACAACTACAATTTAGAAAGGAAAAAAAAACATTCTAGACTACAGGTTAGATATCCCTAAAAATTAGGATTTTAACCTGGAGTTCCAACACTTGGTTCATAACGGTCATAGAATTCAAAGAACAAACTCCCCAACAAAATAGCTCTCTCACCCATAACTTCGGTTTTACTTGGTCTCCAAACAAATCAGCTATGCCACATCATACCCTCTTCATGTCATTCTCACTTTCCTATTCATTCCCTCATTCCCAATCCTAGTTTTCATGTCGGTACTGAAATGACACTCAAGGGGGGCTCAAGCCATGCTTGCGCCGCTTGCAAGTACCGGAGGAGGAAGTGCTCGTCCGAGTGTCTACTCGCAGCATATTTCCCCTCCGACAATCCCAAGATATTTCAGAACGCACATAGGCTGTTTGGTGTGAGGAATATAGAGAAGGTACTAAAACAACTCGATCAGTTCCAGAGGTGGGAAGCAATGACATCTATCATATTCCAGTCCAATATGCGCGAGGAATTCCCGGTTCAAGGATGTTGTGCGGTGATTGCTCGACTGGAGTACCAATTATGCCTAGCCCAGGAAGAACTTCACTCGGTCCTAGCCCAACTCGCGTTTTATCGGCAAAATCAACAGCAACAAGAGATCTCATGCACTCAGAATGACTCATTATTGGAGTTGCAACTGGGGTTGGCCAATTTAGGACTGTCCGATCTTCCTATCCCAAGACTACCCGTTGAAACTGATCATATCTACCCGAATGCCACCTTTGGTGATTTTGGCTCTGTTTACCCTGACAAGGACGATATTGGCAATAACTTTTGTCTTCAGAACCCGAATACTAACGTGAGCAATAATAGCAACGGAGACAACATTTTAAAACTAGTGCAACCTCAAATGATAAATTCACATGATGTTACTGTCCAACAGCAAGAAGCACAAGAATTCGATGAGATCATTCCATTCTTCGACGCAATTGATGACAGACAATCTTTCATCAAGTCCAAGGATGCTAACGATTCAAGGTATCTTTATGCTACAAAATCAAATGGGGAGATATTGATATTTCTAAACAATTGAATCGAGGCTATAATTTGATTCATTATCTCTTAATGATTTCTTAGATGACGTTTATATATGTACATATATATGCAGCCCTGGTTTGTCGCTCAAAGACACAGCAGCCCCTGTAGAATTTGTTGCGGACAATGAGTTGAAGAATGCAGCTGCACGTTTTAGTCTCACCAGTGTCGACTGATCACGTAACCCCCAAGCTTAAGGAGATGAAGGGCACAGATTTGGTTGCATCATACATTATGATTTTGTCATTTCTTTTCATTATTTGGTAACTTTAAATTTCGGATTTTTCATACTGATAACTTCCACTTTTCATTCATTTGCAATATATTTTCAACTTTCAACGTATTTCGTAATAAAAATATACAAGAGACGGACCCGGTTTACTCTAAATACACCTATTTCATGGTTCATTTCTGCAAAATATGTTCGGGAAATCTACTTTCGGGAAACTCAGTGTCACTGGAACTTCCTTGGGCATTGAGTTAGCAGTATATAGATAAGAGTTTTAGTTTATTTTAACTTTTGCTACTTTCATCACCATCGATATTACCAACACTTTATCTTTTTTGTTCGATCCATATAGAGCCCGATAAGGCTGTACTTTCATGAGGGCATCTGTGAGGTTTTATATATATGTTTATAATCATCGCCACCATCTCAGTTTCAGATTGAGCGTTGTGAATTGATGGTTTTACCAAAACCCAAGCATTTAAAGAAACGAAAAATAAGGTAGCGTTGGGGAACTATGAGAATTTCGGTATGGAGATGATCAGGATTGTTTAATGCGTACTAGGTCCAAGAGTTCAGACATTTTCTCGTGTTCGTTTTGTTACTAAAATGGTAAAATGTTTCAAGCCCCACTGTTCCTATTTATGATAAGATGAACATATCTTCATGGTATCAAAACAAATACGAAAAAGAATATTATCCATTATCATCAATTAATTTATTTCAAAGGAAGCTAACTGATCATGGAGTTGATTTTGGTGTTGATGCTTTTTGTCACGTGGAATTAAGTTTTACTGGTACGGGATCTGGTGTCGTGGAAATATGATCCTGCAGCCTCCCTCGATCTCAATAGTAAGTGACATACCGTACGTAGAATGCCATTGTACCAAACCAGGTAGTAGCAAAGCTTCGTCAACCCATAAGCAAATTGACCGCGACTGGATATCAGGCAGGCGGGCCCTAGCATGGGAAATACCGAGTTCTCTAGGAAGAGACTGAATCCGCGTTACCTCGGTGGTTGCATGAGCAACAGCTCGATATTCTGCCTCGATACTAAAGCGTGAGTATCTCATCTAGAAATCAGACTAATATCTATCATTTATTAATTAATTTATTTATTTGAAAAGGTGATAAGCGATCATGCTGGGAAGTGGGAACACCATCCAGAGTAAAAAGAATCAAATTTTAAAAGAAAGAAGATAAAAATAAGCATAATATAAATTCTATTAATATCCTATTGGCTATTTCAATATGTTAGGATAAATGCACCTTCACTATTGGTACGTGGTGTAGGCTGTAGCCTTTTAACAATGGATTATCGACAAGTGGTAATGCAGGAAATTTACAAATTTAATTATAAAAAAAAATTGGACTATATTTTGATATATCCTAAAATAAATAAATTATATAAATATATATTAACATTTTGGGAGAGGGAAGTGTGTGAGTACCATATATTTTATTCTGAATATTTATACCATGACCAGTCTCTTAATTTCATTTAGAAGGTCAATAGAAAATGAAAAAAATTGAGAAGCATAATCCCATTCAACGAGTAAATGCGAGATTCAGTTATTCCTAAGATTATAAATTCAAATCCGTACAAGAAAATTTGAAAAGCACAATTATTTTAGTATAAATACGTTCTATATCATGAGCGAGCATCCTTTTTAGGCCTTGAAATGCCCTCTACGCCTATCGGATATATCCATATCACTCCATGTTTAGACCGCTTTCATTAAATTTATCTCGGAAAGTTTGATGCTACGCCAAGTATTCGAAATTATATATTTCTTCTCAATTATTGATCGTTCATATATATTCTTTGGAGAATAAATCGTCCTATCATAAAATTTTATATGAAATTGAAATTATAGCGTCACATTAATCTTAGTAAGTCATAAATTATATCTCCACGCCTTTTTTTCTCACATCATTGAATTCCAATCGAGTCTGAGTATTTGAGTTATTCAAAGCTGATAATCTTTTAATAGACATAATTGGAGTTTGAGGTTGAAAAATACCTATTTAGGCTCGAATTTGACTCCAACTCACCTTGAAAATTATCCTTATGATTACATATGTATATATTTGAATATAAAAATCATAAAATAAATATATCTAGAAATACGAAATAAAATTATACTTTCTCTGTTCAAAATTAATTAGATAATTTGACTTGACATGTAGTTTTATACATTTTTAAATTTAAATTTTGAAATAGAGATAAATTACCTAAATTGTCTCTATTGATAGTTGATTTTACATTAATTTTTAATAATTTAAAAGGGCAATAATGGTAATTCATTTTATATTGTGATTATTGTAATTAGGGATGTACACGAATCGGTTCAGATCGGTTTTTAGCTTAAAACGGAGCCAAACCGATTTCATCAGTTTTGAAATTTTTAGAACTAAAACCGAACCAATAATGGGATAAAACCAAATGGAATCAGAACTATCAATTTCGAATCGGTTCTGATTCGATTATAGTCTTGGATCGGTTATAGTTATGTATTAGAACCATGACCGATCATACATCCATCATACAACTAGCTAAATATTTATTACAAATTTACAAATTAGGTGGAAGAATTAAAGAAAATTTTCTAATTGAACCTATGTTTTTGGATAGACAATCGGCTGAAATATTCATTTTCATACAAAAATTTGGAAATTGGATGAATATTGAATAGATTGACACATGTGTGTAATATGTAATTATCAATGTATATATATTAGGTTTCATATGTTTTCGGCTCCGGTTCCAATTCCCGTTGCCGTTGGTTGGGTTCTGGTCTAGTTCTGATTTTGTTTTGGTTTTAAAACATTAAGAACCGAGAACTGAACCGAATTATTTAATCCTACAAATTTTAGAGCCGGAACCGAACTGAAACTAGCGTAGAACTTAACCAGAACTAGACCAATGTACTCGGTTCGGTTCAAATTCCGATTCTATCAGTTTTTTGTGCACCCCTAATTGTAATATCCCAAAATAAAAGTGTCCAATTATTTTTGGATATTCCGATTTAGAAATGTGACTAATTATTTGTGGACAGAGGTAGTATATATTGCATCGAATTTTTGGCATGTACTTCGATATGAAAAATAGTATGATATAAGTCTGTACCATATAAATTTTTCTGTCGTCTTATATGTAACTATGGTAAAGAATTTAATTGGTCTATGGTAAATAGGATAAAGTGTTCCAATAAATAACACAAACCGCAAGTTTGTACCCAAGCCAACACGTACCCACTTTTGATTCAAGTAGTGAACTAATTTATTTACTATATATACATGAACAAATTACAAATCATGTGCACCACACTTAAATTACCTAACAATGGGGTCATATCTTTGAAAGTATCACCAATGATGAAAATGAATAAAGTAAATAAGCCAACCCCACAAAATCAATTAGATTCAATTAGTCTTTTCATTTTTCAACTAAGCGAAAATAGTAGTTAGCAACGTGAAACCTAAAATTCAAACCCCAGAAATATTGAAAATGAAGTGTAGGAATTAGCCCCTTAAAAATTTTACATGACATTTAACCATGGTTTTAAATATCGATCGTTACCATTACGTAATTCGTTACGTAACGGTTTTGGAAGTCATTGAAACTGTTACAGGCCAATATATTAGTGAGTATGAAATTTTCGTCCGTATTACATATTGGCCCTTACGGCATCATATCGGTCCATTAGGGCCGTTACGGACCGTTATAAAAAAAATATATATATATATTTGCAAAGATGAAAAAAACTTGCGGCTTCGATTTTTGCTACCGTTACACTACAGCTATTACATTCCAAAACCGT
>MKEJ01024325.1:0-17204 GCA_001753735.1 Embelia ribes | reverse complement strand
CATCTGCAGGATGAGGAATGCTGTAACCACAGAACGTGACTCTAGGGCTGCATAAACGATGTTGCATAAGCAAATAATTTCTTGACTGGAAACTGAACAGCCCAATTGAACAACGTAAAACATGCAAACATGTGAAGAATTGGAAGGAATAATTCACACCCTGCCATGGATGTAGAAGCCATTTCAATAAACATGGAAGAAAAGACTATTTTCAGGGTATTTTCAAATGCACCACCTTAGTAGTCAAAAGAACAGTGAAAATTATGATATTGCACTGAGCATTTAAGAACATGCAGAACAAAGGTACATGTTAAACGAAACCCTCAACTAATAGTTCAACTTTCTTATCCCTAAAGTTGAACAGAACACAAGTGACTGAGCTAAATGGGGAAAACAGCATTGCATTAGGGACACACAAAATAATGCAACATAACTATATGTCCGCACTTTTCTCATGCACATGGAATAAAAGGAAATAGCAAATGCATTTTTAAGGTGATAAGCCGCATGCTGATAGAGTTTACAGTTGTGTGAAAGCACTAGTGGAAAAGAAAATAACTAACTCTTGGTTCAGAGTGAATCTGATGGAATTTGCCAATGTGTGATCCTCATCAGCCAAAGAAAAGGTTGATGCGGTTGGATCCTGGAATGAACCATGCTCCATCTAGACAAAGAATTACTATTTTAGATATAATAAATTTAATCACAAAACCTGACATTTCGGAAATTAACGATAATTACATACAGTTTCACTCAGCCTAGTCCAGATATATAACCAGATGAAACTCAAGCATTCACGATCAAGTACTTGCATCCTTTCTATTTATACATGGGCTGGGGAAGGTGGGTGCCAAGGGCAGCATTTTGGAAATTTCTTTAGCAATTATGTAGAAAAGTTTGAAAATTTTCAATAATTTCTACTATGCAGCCCACCTGGAAAAAAAAATATACGAACCCCCTGTATAATTTAGCAAGACCAGGCCCCGATATTTGGAAATCCTAGTTCTGCCCCTATTTCTTAAAAAAAAAAAGTGTTAGACTACAATTCAATACTGTGATTGAAAAGGGTTCATCAAAAACCCTATCTTGTCCCGGTAAGACTTAAATTCGATCAAGTAATTGGATAATCCCAGTTTAGGATTGTTTAAATTCTCAAGTGAAGCACAGGAAAAAACTGAACATTTAGCTAATAAAATTGATATTCGGCATATTAACACAAAAAATACATATACAAAAATAAAGTATACGAAGACTTCAGAAGCTAATGTTCTCGTCACTCACACCCTAATAATAAAGCAAAAACAGAAAGACGTATTACTGAAAGATAGAAACAGGGAGAGAGAGAGAGAGAGGGAGAGAGAGAGATTACAACAGAAAAAGAGAGTTCCGCTGGTACAACTATCGTCGGCGGCTTGGCTTTGCTCTGCAAGGCTTTGCAAGGGTTTTAAGAGCATTTGCTTAAATTATAAAAGCGTTCAATCAAAGTGTTTCTATAATCACAAAGTCTGTCATTTGAGAATCAAATGGGAAATCTAGGATTACTCATCTATTTTATTTTTTTTTATTTTTATTGGTTTGTATTTTTAGAAATTTTTAAAAACAATACTATACTCGGTTTCTCAAGGGCAATTCTATACTATTCACAACATCTTTAATAAGAAAATAATTTTTTCCACAACTATAAATCTAGTTAAAATTCAGAAAAATATATTTTTTTTTGTATTTTGTTATATGATATATAATTATTGTAGAAATTTTTAACAAATTTTATAGAAAAATTAGTATGGGAGTTTTCTAAAATATAAATTTTTAATAGAAAAAATAATTTTCTAGAAAATAGAATGTAAAGAAAGTTTGAGGGAATGCTCTAGGCGTATAAACTTTATACGATCATTTAATAACAGTTTGACACTCAAGTATGAAATGTATCATCTTAATTCCCACACTCTTGTAATATGAAATATTACATTTGTTTTAAGGAGTGGATGAGAGGCATCTTAACATATTTCTGTTGAATAAATTTATTTTATAGAAATTACGGAGATCAAGAAGGCATTGTTCGGTCTTCCTCGATCTATCCATGTTCATGATGATGTTGCAGATGTTTGGTATGGGGCTCCACTTAATGGTTGCCTTTAGGAGCACAGAGGTCATGATTCTCTTCGTCTTGAAAACATTCACACGTTGTTTATGTAAGTTTTGAAATTTAACAATACCTTCAATGTACGAGTTCTCCGGTACAAAAATATTTATCAAGCAACTGAAGATAATAAGACTAGGTTCCCAACCAAAAATTTTGGTTCCGCCACTGGCTTCTATAGGTTTTAATTGTAGCCTTTGCTCCAACCAAGTTTTGGACCGTTGGATCAAGTTCCATTAGATCTAATGGGTGGGGTATAAGTACAAATTTCGGATCCAATTGCCATCTAATTTTTTCTGACTGTTCAAAATGTATTGAAGTGGTGTTGGAGTCCCCCTTACTCCACTAAGCAAATGCTAAGTTTAAATTAAAACAAACTGTATACATATACTAAATTCTGCTCTGCTAAAATTGTAAAGCAACAAAGACAAATTTCTGCAAATGCAACATAGTTGCAGGCAAATGAGAGAACGATTATCTTTCAACAATCATGTATCAACTTGTGTATTGCACATATTGATTGCCGGTAAATGCACCTGCTCTTTGCAAAATCCTAACACACTTTGGCAATTTGAGAAAGAATTATAAAACTGCTTCAAGGAGAAGTTGCTGGTTGGAGGAAATTATGTTTCTCTTGAGCTCCCAAAAACTAAATTGAACATGTTTGAAATGACTCTTTCTGCATAGAAGTTCGCGATCTCAAAGCAAGTATATAGAGAAAAATGATTAATTCTTGTCATTGCAATGTGAACTCGGAAAAGCTTTCTTCTGGCTAAGTACAATTTGTAAGTTGAAAAAAAGCATTCAAGTTACTATCATGCTAATACTATGACAACTTGTGGTGCTATAGAAATACAAACGGCAAATTCAAATAGGAGTATTAGATACAACAGTATCACTTTTGGTGAAAAATCAAATAAGAATGAAAAACCTATACACTGTCAATTACGACTCCTTTTAGCATCGAGCAACGAACCATCTTTGAGTATCTCTTGAGCGTCATTGTCCATACCGAGTTTAAAGAGGGCAGCTGCTTGAAGATAGAATGCTGCTGGCCATTCAGGAGATACCACCTGGGCTTGCATGGCATCACCAAGAGCTTCTTGTGGCATGTTATTCATTAAGTAACACAAGCATCGTCTGGCGAATATTGTTGGTGATATCATTGTTCCTCCATCAATGAACTATAAATGACAAAAAAAAGCCAGTGTAAGAGGGCCATTTGCTTCATTTTAACTTTTGCTTCTATACTTCATTCTAGTGTCTAATAACATTCATTTTTAATGCTGCTACTGCTTTTTTGGTGCCTCCAAAAGCATCTATGAGATAATTTGAAAAGATTATTATGCTTTTTGTCTTTGGGCTTTCCTGCAAAAATCCCCTCTTTTTTTGTTGTTTGGATTTTTGGTTGCTTGAAGATCTATCTGAAAAACAAGACCAAGTTACTATCATTGAAGTCTAATTAGTTTTTAGAATAAGAAAAATTACTTCTTTAAAAATTTTATAAAACATGTTGCTTAAAGCAATGTGAGAGATTCAGCACTGGGTACGGGAACACCCTTTTTTATGTTGCTTAAAGCAGTGTTTGCAGCACAATTAACCAGGACCAGATTAGGAACAACTTTCTGAAACAGTAGCAGGGAAGTTCAATGAAACCTTTAGGATGCAACAATAGTACATAACTCCCATTACTCAGAAAGATAAAATGTCAATAGTTTCACCGGAGTACATTAAAAGGCAAAAATTAATAGAAAATATCTTTCAAGGCAGAATGAAATATAATTTTAAATGCTAAGAGGGTTGTAACAATCCAGATTCATTTGTTTCCAGATGTTCAAAACCTTTCCAGAAATAATTATATATTGTAGTTCCAGATAAATGGTTTACTTGTGTATAACAGTCGATGGCAGTAGTATAGTCTTTAGCATGGAAAGCAGAATCCCCCCCTTTCTTGTTATTCAAGGTTTCCTGTATCTGACTGGTCCACATTTGGAAAGAAAGCTGCAAAAGCAAAAGGAATTTTAGAATATCCAATACAGCAATGTAATCAATGACAAAAGACAACTAGTGTAGATGCATCTCTCAGCCAATTATTAGACCCTTTTGCCATGAACAGGTCAGCCTATACAAAGTTATTTTGGGAGGTTAGCTCAAATCCATTGCATAACAGAGCTTGAGAAATCAACAACAGTGTCTCAGGAACACTTTGGGTGAGCATTGGTGATGAACTGGAGCTCGGGGAGTCCCTCATGAGCAGGACCGATCTATTGCAAGATTGATCAGAAGTGTCTGTCATGAGACTGATTGATTGTTGAGGCTTCTGAACGATACAAAAGGGCCGTTTAAGTGCTTGTTTCGTGTTTGTGCTAGGTTTCCTTGTATATCCCATATATACTTCCTAAGAACATGCATAGGGGAAATGAAAAGAGGGTTTTTTTTTTTTTTTTTTTTAACTTTTGTAAGGCTCAAATAATTTTGAGAGGCTTCTTTTTTGAGTTTCCAAAGGGGAAAATTCTAGAGAGGTGCAAGAGGGGTTTAAATCAAAGAGGTAGTCTTGGTGGGTACTCTCAGGGCAAATCCTCAGTATCTTGGTGGTGAGAGAGAGATTTCTTGTAATTTGATCTGATTATCACTGAAATATTTGGGAGCAACTGGTTTGGTGCTCCCGGCATATATTGGTGTTTTTTCCTTTGTGCTTTCTTTTTGCTTGTTTGGCTTAGGTTTGGCTGATTGTTTTCACGGGTGATTTTCCGCTATTTTTGGGCATGGCTATTTGATCCTAATGTTAACTGGGGAGAAACTACATCCATAACAAGTAACCCATTAAAAACTTCGATGAAAGGTAGAAAGCACAAAAGATGATGCGTTAACAACAGCAGATCATAATTCATACATTAGTATACACAGAAATGGTTTGTTTCAAACATCAAATTGTGTTTGCTTGCCAATACCTTTGCCAATGTGATCCTCTTTCCATCTTTTTATCCTTTATTGTTGCCCTAAAATAGAGCATCAGACTCGTTATTTACAATTACTAACCTCGTTAGCAACTCCCTCATCATCCTTGTATCCGAGGCTTTGTAGTATTTCATGTATAGCAGTCAGATCCACCCTTGAGCAAGCTTCACCCAGAGGCGTTAGTAGTTGTTTTGGCGTTGAAGGTGCAGTATCATGAGGAATACCCATCAAAACATGAGAGGGTACCTGCCAACCAACAATAGATTATATGGTAAATTAGGGTTCCAATCACATACAGCCGACTAAAGTAAGCCAATAAATACATCTAAAAATATTTGAGACAACTTGAAGGGATCCATATAGCATATTGAGCCTATAAACAGTGTTACACATCGTTCATATAAATAATTGACGCATTCAAAATAATGTACCATTAAGAGTTCAAATAAAACTATGATTTTATGGTGCCAAACTATAGCAGATTATATAAAAAAAACACCCCCAAAATAATAGTATCTTTCATGGTTCAAGGATTAATTTTGTTTGTTTTAGGCATGACAACTCATTTATCAGATTTCAATTCCATAGCAAGCATTTGCATAGCATACCTCAGTTTCTTTCTGCAGAGATGTGAGCAACATCACAAGAGACCTAGCATTTGGCCTCTCACGAGCTTCATACTGTAAACAACGAGAAGCCAATCGTACAAGTTCTGTGCCGTCATCATTTGAGAAATGACCTTCCAAACAAGAGTCCATCAGCATCCCAAAATTCTTGCCGCGTATAAGGTCTAGTGCCTGCAAGATAGATCAAGGAGAAAGGATATTTGAGTAACACAAACTGAGAAATTTTGCAGATATGTTTTTCATAAGGAGTATTGGAGTTGCATTCAGTTCCAATAAATCCCAAGATGTTCCACATGTGCTTTTGACCACAATTACTGCCTAAAAAGGCCTTTCTTTAAGTTTAAGAAAAGCATGGAAATTATTAGGTTGTCTGAGCCTCTTTCATCGGCAGTGAACTTCATAAAAACATCACATTATGTATGAGATAACTTTCTAATATATGATTATGTATGTGAATATTCTTCATGTTTACAAACAATTTTGAAAACAAACAAAGGGCTGTTATCATATAGCACACAAGTGCACAACACCAATCTCATGTGCTGTTGAACTTAAAAGGGATTCCAGAAGGCATCACACAGCTACAAGTGCCCAAAACTTAAATAGCAACTGCAAGGAAAAAGTCAATGAAAATATATTTTTTTTTTCTTTATTCATAATGTTACATAAAAGAATGCCAATTATGAGACTTGAGAAAAGTATAAAGTACATGGCTTGGTGGAATATGCTTGCCACTGAGGAGATCAAGCAGCAGGGTGCCAAAACTATAGACTACACTTTCAGGCGTTACTCTACCTGCAAAATTGAGATAAATGATTCAGATGTAAATTTTGAACATAATTTTCTATCTGGTTCCTTAAAGAACAAACATCATTGGTGACTTTTACAATTTATGGTAAAAGAGAGAATTAATATCCAGTTAAAGATACATCTTCATTTAGGCAGCACAAAACAATGTTTTGCAGCCCATACGTGACATCTGGATTCTAGCACAACAGCACACGCACTTTGAAAAAGACCTTGCCAGATGTAAAGCAGAGTAACATAGAAAATAGGATAGGTGCATATGCTCTGGAGAGGAGCAGTAGCAGTCTCCCATGGGAAAAATTTAGAGAAGGAACTGGATCTGTGATTCAACTCAAAAAAAGGAGATGATGAAACCTGTCCTTAAGTACTCCGGAGGGGTGAAAGCCAAATTACTGCTGTAGCTTTTGCCATCTCTACTATTCTTCATTAGGCCGAAGCATGAGAGCCTAGGATTGCCGTCCTGTCAAAGAGTGTCTTACCATAAGGAATACGAGCACGGAAAAATTCAGTTAGTAATACAAATAAGACAATTAAGGATGTTGTGGTTACCTGATCGAACAAAACCCTATAAGCATTAAGGTCATGATACAGAGATCTCCCTTTACTGCTGCAGTAATCCAGTGCTTGTGCCAAGTAATAAGCCACTCTTAGCCTCATTGCCCATTTCATAGGTTGAGTGTCCCCTAAGAAAATTTAGCGAATATTAAAATTGGAAAAAAAATTTACCCCCTTCTATTTCCATTTACATCAATGCTCCAATAATTCCGACGAATGAAATACCAACCCGACCAAGTTGACTCAAACTAAACTTCCTTGAGTATCAAAACCCAACACTTTATATTAGCAAGAGACAATAAGAAATGCATATCACATTATCACTAGAACCTTACTAATATGCCAAATAAAGCATTGCATCGACACTTACAAGACTGCAGCCAAAAATAGAAGGGCAACAATTTAGCTGAAAAAAATAAAACTCACAAACACATATCCATTTTGACCTCTTTTTACTAATTTATCTCAATGCCATTAAAACTCTAAGAAACGATTAATCTTTTCAACTGTGTGAGAACCAATTTCACCTAAGCTCTCAAAATAAGGCAGCAGTATTGATCTAAATATTTCTTCCCACATCTTATTAGCATGAAGCAATAGCAAATGCACATCATCAGAAAAGCGAGAACTGCTAAGTCAGACACAGAATCAGCACTATTTGAAATCGTAACATCAAGTGGAAAAAGATGTTCTGAGAAAATCTCATTAATGCTCCATCACTTTCATAGGAACAATTAACAAACTCAACCAAGGCAAACCAAACTCTCCCATGTAGTCAAAACCCCAACATTTCATCAGCAAAAGACATTTGTTAATCACAACCACAAAACACAAAATTGGAAACATACAATGGAAAAGATGCTTTGAGAGAGTCTCATTAGGCATAAACTCCGCTACAAGCAACCTCTCATTTCCCTCACAGCAACAACCAATCAAATTCGCCAATCGCTCGCTCCTCAGCCCGCCCACCAATCTTGCCTCATCCTGAAAAAAAACAAATAAAACCAATTACAACACAGCAGCTGTTAAGCTACCATCATTGCACAAAACTCAAGGCTCAAGTTGTTAATTCAGACTACTTAATTATTGCCTATCCAATTTTAGGGAGGTCATGCACAAGGTCAGAACTACTAGTTAAAGCAATCACACCCCAACCCCAACAAAATAAATTTTTAGTGTTAAAAAATCTTTTATTCGCAATTCTAGTGTTAATTCTTAGTTAAATTTTTTTTTGTATGTAGTTTTAGCGTCCCGTAAATTTTATACCTGCATGCTCTAGGACCTCCCAGGTCAAGCATGTGCATTGTGTTTTCCTTTTCTCCCCTTGTCATTTTTAATATATTTAATTAAGTGTGCAGTACAGTATAAATGCGGAAAATCAAACCCATGACCTAGGCCGTAATCATAGGCGGACTGAGAAGGGGGACGAGGAGGGTCTATGGCCTCCCCCGATCCCCAAAATTTCTCCGAAACATCTATAAAAAATTTTAAAACATTTTATTTCGCCCTTAGACGACCCCCCGAAAAAAATATATATAACCTCTTATATATAAGAGCTCAAGTGTACTTGCCCCCTACCCATGAATCTTGTGTCCGCCACTGGCTTTGATGCAATGTTAATTTACGAGTTCTACTAATATAAAAGCTCAAAGTGTTAGTGGAGGCAACTTTTAACCACTTATATTACAATGGGCAAATAACCTTTGGGTACACCAACTGTAAGAGCTACATATATCATATACATATATATATATATATATATAAATCAGGATGAAAAGGATAACCATGAATTGGCGGCTGTCAGGCCAGGCGGACTTGTTGAACCGCTTAACGGCAATGAAGCGGCCGTCGGCGAGACTGCCTCTGTAAACCACGTTGGGGGCCTTCTCGCCGTGTTCGGATACAATGCTGTCCACGGTAAACCCTGAGGTGGCAGCCCTGAGCTGATCTAAGCCGTACTCTCTGAAGCTGGGCAGAGAGAACTTCTCATCTTCTCCCCCCTCTGCAAATCAACGGTCAGAATGAGCACAGAAAGATTTAAAGAGTGAGAGAGAGAGAGAGGGAGTTACCGAGATCGGAGAAATGTGGAGCGTTGGATTTGAGATTGGAATGAGGCCACCAGCAGAGGCCGAATCTGGAGCACCGAGCTCCCATTGCTGCTTGCCTCTCTCTCTCTCTCTAAGCTGGACTGAAGTAAAAAATTAGATTGAGAGAGAGAGAGAGAGAGAAAAGTGGGTAGCCTTTTTAGATCTCTTTCTCCTTTTATTTGGGAAAATTGAAAAAATAGGACTAATATTGGACCAATTGCAAAAATAGGATAATTTTAATAACATTTGTAAAAATAAAATTTTGGGAAGACAAAAATTTTTCAATTCAACCACCCTGCTCCCGCTAAAACGTTACTCATTCCCACTACCCTGTTGTTTGTACCTATGTAGACCATTGGATTTCTAGGGTTAATGGTTTTCTTCGGGATCATTCTCGTGACTTACTCGTAATCTGTTCTTATTCTTATCGTTCTCAACTCTCTATTAAACCATTATAAGGTATTGAATCTTGTGTTTGTATATAAATGTATTTCACCCTTTTTGTTTGGCCATTTTGATTTTGGAGCTTGTTTTCATTACTTTGATTAGTGATTATTCGCGATCTTCTGTGATGTTCATGACATTACATTATTATTTGCAAAGGTTATTGAAAAATGCAATATTTCGTGACATTTCATGATATTTCGTAATATTTCGCGATATTTTCAATTTTTTGTTATGTTTTTATAGATGATCTGAAAAAAATTGATTATGCATATTGAAGATCACTATCATGGTAGGGTAACATAAAGAGTAAATATTGAAGGTTAGTTTCGAATTTTAAAAAGATGGAGTTGCTTGATAGGCTTAAAGATACAAAATTTAAGTACCTAATTTTTGCTCCATTTTTGTAGTTCTCAGGTAGCTTAATTCATGAAATGTTGCTTAGAAAAATGGGTAGCAGTACAAGTGAGATAAGTTTTTTTTATATAAATAATAAAGAGTTGAAGTTTGACATAAATAATTTTACTATGATTACTCATCTAAATTTTGGCAAAATCCCTAAAAGGATGGTGGAGAAAATTAAGGAATGTGATGAGAAAGTTCCAGTTTTAGTGACTCGGTACCTTTCTACGAAGAAGGTGATGATACATTAGATAGAAGCTTGCTTTCAATCCTACAATGATACAAAAAATTGTTGGAAGTTAGGATTGATATACTTATTTTGCCAATACCGATATGGATATGAAGAAAAAAAATAAGTTGATAATGATCTGTTTGAGATGGTAGAAGACGAGAGGATGTTCCTTGATTATCCTTGGGATAAATTGTCATTTAAGACTACCTTAGATGGTATTGATAAGGACATGAAACACTTGCGCAATAACTACTTGGTGAAAAATGAGAAGTATGATAGCAAGTTGAAACAAATTGAAGAGATAATCCCAGAGGAGAAAAAGAAGATGAAGAGGAGGATGATACGTACGCCTAAGGCTTCATATACTGTTTATAGATTTACTCTTACTTTCCAGATATGGATCTATAAGGTCATAATGTCCTTTGTTCTTAAGTTTATGAATAAGGTAAAGGAAAAAGGCCCTACTGAAATTGTACTTATAATTTCAATATACGAAGGTAGCAAGAAGAACCCAACAGTTGATATTGTCAATGCTTTAAATCAGAAAAAAAGTTAAGTACAATCTTCAAATACATATTTTCTATTATTTCGGTATAGTTTCACAACAATTTTGTGATAGTTTCATGACTTTTCGTAATAGTGTTGTGACTTTTTCATGACTATTTTGTGACATTTCATGACATATATACTAGTATTTGACCTATTTTTGGACTATTTTCTGTAGCTTTGCGTGCTTCATGAGATGAAGGCATCTGAAAAGGCGAATGAATTATTTAACTCTATAAGTTTGGATGATTTGGATATGATTGTTATTGAAGATGAAAGGGAAGAGGAAGGTGATGAGGAACATGAGGAAGGAGATACCAAGGAAACCCTTACCATTGATACTATCATTGCCACTTCTGAAGATGAGGAAGGGGCCCCTATGGATAACTCATCATTTGATAGTAAATTGGATGTACTATCAAAGGATATTTGTGCAATGAAAGTTGATATACATAATATCAAAGTAAGAATGAGGGCAGACCAACAACAAATAATGGCAAAGATTAGTAAAAACTAAGGTCAAATATTGACAAGGTTAGTTGAACTTTAATCTTCTTTGCTACATAAACTTGGCTATCAAAGGGTGAGAAGGGGCAAACTATTTTATAGTAGTCCTGACAATGAGGAGGAAGAGGAGGAGAAAAAGAGAGAATAAAGCATCCCCAGTGAACATGTTATAGAAGAGAAAAATGAAGGCTATATTGTGGAAGGGGAGGAAGAAGGCACAAAAGCTGATGATAAAGAGAACCCTATTAAGAAAGAAGTGAGAAAATAAAGGCAACAAATAAGCAAAGGAGGAAATTGAATATGCTTGAATTGTGTGATGACGATGATTTGATGTTAGGTAGAAATGAAGACCTTAAACCGGATGATAAATATGTTGATGTGGTTGATGCAGTTCTTGTGTCTACTGTTGCTCCAATTGAAAGATATTTAGTCGTATTTACATAAACAAAGGGATTTGATTCCCTTTATGAACTTACTTCCTCTAAGGTTGATTAAAAAAAAATTCAAGAGACTAAGGTTGAAGAAAAAGCCTACATAGGTTGTAGAGTATACAAATCTGTCAGCAAAGACCTTTAAAGTGGATGATCCAACCAAGGTCAATCTTCACGAGAAGTTTAATAGTGATTTGTTTAAAATGTTGTCTTTCTAGATGAATGATAAAGAGAAAAATCCAGCAAAAAAGGTGGAAAAGATAAATACTCATACTGGTTATATTGATGCAAACTTTTTTAGGCAGTTGATTACCCCAGGAAAATGGCTTAAAAATGAGATAAGTCTACTGTCTTTACATATATATTTTCCTATTATTTTTTGAGACATTTCTTGACTGTTTCGTGACGGTTTTGCGACAGTTTTGCAGCAATGACTATTTCTTTCATGACATTTTTCACTGTTTTTTCGCCATGGTTTTACGGTTGTTTCGCAACAATTTATTTGTTTGGATTCTTGATTTGATATTATTTGATTTTATCTTTGCAACATATTGATACTTGCCTTTATAATTTGAGGCAGAGAGTGTGGAAATATCCCAAGACATAGGGACAAATTTTATAATTGCTAACCGTGCAATGGCTCTTTTGTTTTTTACTCAATATGGTGAATTCTGTGTGGATTTAACTGTTTTTCAATTTGATGAAACCTTTCTAGACTATTACTGGGGGCTAAAGCCATGTTCATGAGAGTGTGGAACTAGGTTGATGATATTCATTATCCTCTCAACCTTGGCAATTTCCATTAAAACTTTTGTGTTATATACCTAAGAACGTGGAAATTTGAGATTTATGTCAATGACCACGCTATAATTAGTCTCCACAACCTTAAGCCTTATATGGTACCAGTATGTGAAATGTTGCCCCACATGTTGAATCAAGCGATGGATAAGGTTAACAAGGCGAGATACACACATCTACTAGATCTTAAGCTTTTTAATTTCTAAAGAGTCTGACATACTATTTATCTAAGAAGTAAAGGAAGTAGTGACTGTGGTGTGTATGTAATAATGTACCTAGAGTACATATTAGCCAAATTAGACATTCAGGATTTGGTTGATAAACACATGATAGACTAAAGGAAAAAATGGGTTGTTCACTTATTCCACAGTCTAACTACAATGTAGATGATTATGTATAAATATGATATTTTAAGTCATGTATGTGTTGTAAAATGTATACGTTTATACTGTAAATATGGCATATTAAGTTATGCTTGTACTGTAAAATATATATGATTGGCAAATTTGTAATTTTATACCACTCTCCATCTTATTGAACAATCACTTGATGGATATCTGAAACAATGAAAGGAATAAAAGGTTTCAGGTTTTGTCACAAAATGTTGCGAAATATCATGAAATTACTCGAACGGTCGCGAATTGTCTCGTATGTGGCAAACTCGTGACTTATCTCGAAATGTCTCGAACGAGCTCGCTATATGTCGCGAACTGTATGTAATGAATTAAATGACGAATATTAACCAGAAGTCGTCTTATTATTAACCAGAAAATGTCTTATTATCAATTGAAAGTCTCTAAATGATAAATACGAATAATATACATCATAAATTTATCATTTAAAATTGCTAATGTACTAACCCATGTATTTCATTGATGATTAAGTGTGGGGTACTGGCGGTGAAAGAGAGAAGGGATCGGAGAGAAGAGGGAGAGGGAGGAGGGATTTGAGAGGGACAAAGGAAGAGAGAGAGAGAGAGAGAGAGAGAAGAAGACGAAGAAGAAGAAGAAGAAAAATATAAGGGCAATTTGGTCTAAAAAATAGAAAAAAGTCATATTTTTGCAAATATTATTGAAGTTATCCTATTTTTGCAATATGGGGGCACTATTAGTCCTATTTTTGGAATTTTCCCTAGTGGTTAGATTTAGAAAATGAGATTGGAAAGCGTGAAATATTTGCTTAAAAATGTAGGAGAAATGAAAAATATCAAAACTACTATAAATGATCTTATAAATAATACATTTTTTTCATTTGAAAATTTATTAAATTTATGTAATCACAAAAATAATTGTATATTTAACATAAAATATTTTTAGTAATTGTAAAAAAAAAAAATATTATTATTATTATAAAATATGAATTAATTGTGATTTATTTTCTTCTCTGAGTTTCCCACAAATTGACTTTTTTGGAACTGTATTTCCTTCTAAATTTCAGAAAAGAAGGGTTTTTCCGTCGAAACAATTTCTGGGAGATTACTTTTTCACATCCAACCAAGTTTCTAGATAATTATGGAACAAAACCTTGTTAGTGTTTTCAGGTTAGCAGGATGGAAAAGGGAGGTCAAACCCACTTGTGTTGTCTTATCATATGTTACGATGGGATTGCATCAAGGATTCGCATTGAGCCCTCTTCTATTTGCAATAGTAATGAATGATATGACTAGACACATCCAAATAGAAGTTTTGTGGTGCATGTTATTTATTGATTATGTAGTCTTAGCTGATGAAATTAGAGCGAACATGAATGATAAAACTGAACAATGGAGATATACTTTAGAATCTTGCAGTTTTATACTAAGTACATAAAAAAATATAATGAGTTCAATTTTAGTGGATGACGTGTGGTGAATTGAATTATGGTTAATTTAGGTGAAGATATCATACTGGATGAAGTGTAGAAGTGCCTTCAGGATGTTATGTAATCGCAATATGCATATACGGTTTAAAAGAAAAATTTATTAAATTGAGGTAAGACCAGCTTTATCATATGAAAGTAAGTGTTGGACTTCTTAGTATCAAATAAATATGAATGAGGTAATATTGAGAGGAAAATATTCTTGTATTAACTTACTGTACAATGTAGACACGATGGGTTTATTATATAGGACGATTCTATTTACACCACGAAAATGGTTAAAGACACCACTTACAATTTGAATAAAAACTGACTATTTGCACCACCACTAGATGCTATTTACACATATATTTAATACATCAAAATAAATTAATTCATTTATTAAAAAAATGAGAAATTACATAACTACCCTCCTTTTTTCACTTTATATCTCATTATTACTACTGTCGCCTCCACCACCATCGCTCCCATCACCTCCACCATTGCCACTGCCACTGCCACTACCACCATTGCTGGCCAATACCACCACCAATACTACACCATACCACCATTGGCTATAATGAATCACCACCGCTGGCCACAATGAACCTCCACCACCGGTCGTTATAAACCGTCATTCAACCTCTGAGGTTTCGAATGTATGTGGTGATATTCAAAAAACCGATGTACAAATTTACATCTAGAGCTTTCTAATATATGCAACGAGCTCAAGGTATACATTCGACTTCTAAATTTTCGAATGTCTTGAATAACATTCAAAATAGTGGTATACAAATGTGCATTTGGAGCTCATATATGCAGTAAGCTCACGACCTACATTTGACATTTGAGGTTTTGAATGTCCTGAAGGACATTAAAAAATTTGGTTTATAAATGTATATGAAGTGAGATTAATACCTACATTAGATCATAGAGGTTTTGATGGTCATGAAGGATATTCGGAACTCTAATTTATGAATGTACACTTGAATCTCACTTACATATGCAATAAGTTTAAGGCCTACACTTGACCTTGAGGCTTCAAATGTCACTATTGACATTTGAACTTTGGTTTACGAATATACATGGGTATTTTGTGGGTATTATGGTAATTGATGGAGTGTTTCCAATAGCTAAGTTTGTAGTGCTAATTGAGAAAAAAAATAAATATCTATTTTATTTGTGGTATGAATTAAAGTAATTTTTAATAGTGTGGTACCGGAAGTAAAGTGGCACCTTTTGCCAAAAATGTGATAAATAAAATTGCCCTTTATATATACACCCAACTAATCTAAATAGGAAAGATTTAGAAATAATAATTTTGACCAATAAATAATTAAAACTAATCTTCTAGAAAACCCAATCTTGAATTTGTTATGTGCATTAATACCCTCCCTCAAGATTGATTGTATAAGGATGCAATGCCAATCTTGGACAAAAAAAAGGCAAAAATAGATAACACTAAGAGCCTTGGTTAAAAGATCAACAAGCCAATCCTTGGTAGAGATTTTGTGCAATGTGAGCCAGCTACAATGTAACTTGTCTTGAACAAAATGACAATCGATCTCTATGTACTTCGACCTCTCATGGAAAATCGGATTATTGGTAACATGAATAGTAGACATATTGTCACAATACAAAGCTCCCAAGGTGGAAAAATAATGCTCCATCCTTGTTAGCCGCTTATCTACCTCTATTAGATCAGTTCAGCCCTCAAACGTCGTATCTCTAAACCTACTCAACTTCTTCTGTATTATTGCCGAATGCATTTCCACTGTCTCAACTTCATTACCATACCATGCTACTCCAGCAAGTACTGTGCCTACCATCTCCCAATTCTGCTCCCCCATCAATGCTACCATTTGGGCCAAATCCATATTGACTGCCCCAGGTGCAACCCTAACCGCTCCCAAATTTGGTGCGACGGGTGGAACTACATCTTGGATGCCAATAGGTGCTACCTCATCCCAGTCTTCTTCTTATCCCGGGTCCTTCTCTGTCAGAAAAAAGTTTCTAATCTTCTTATTAGGCACGTCATCAGCAATCAGTTCATAAGTACTATCTTC
This sequence comes from Embelia ribes, assembly GCA_001753735.1. Lineage (NCBI taxonomy): Eukaryota > Viridiplantae > Streptophyta > Magnoliopsida > Ericales > Primulaceae > Embelia > Embelia ribes. The sequence goes on along the minus strand of MKEJ01024325.1, from coordinate 769 downwards.
TTATGATACTTTTGGCTTTATCGAGGGTGGATAAGGAATTGTCGCTGCCATTCTCATGGCACAAATCTGGGTTCATGTGCTATGAACCCTCCTCTCAGTTGGTGGTGCGGGATTTATACCCCCAAGCCCACCTCCACCTCTACGGTTACCGCTAGCACCACGGCTTTTGCTTCCTCTACTTCTTGGCACATCTATAATATAAAACAACTCAAATCAATTACATGTTCGCATTAAGTTATGTAGAAACATAGGATTACAAAAACATACTGCAATTAGTTAGGTAACTTAGTCTACAGGCAAAGCTTTATGGAGGGAAGACAAGGCGTCCTCTGCCTAGCCAACATGGCCCTAATATGTCGACAGTCGCCTCGAACCTATCCCCAGTTTTACATGGAAAAATATTTTCTGAAAAAGAATGTGACTCATGGATTGAAGCACCCAAAAACACATAAGGCACATAAGTACACATAATGCATCCAAGTCCCTAGATGCCTACCCAACATCTAGACGCACCTCACTCGGAACCACCTAACCTAACATCCAACAATTATATAGGTAGTTTGCAAAACTATGCCTTAATACCAACTTGTAATGCCCCGAAATTTCACATGACATCCCGATACGTTACTTACACAACATCTAACATAGTGGAAAGAAATAAATTGCAAATAAACATTTAAGTTCTCAACATCTCATAAAACATCTTCTCGAGCTAAAACAGTTGCTCAATATATTTGAAAACACCAAAAGCTTATAACAAACACCATCT
>MKEJ01024315.1:0-10470 GCA_001753735.1 Embelia ribes | reverse complement strand
CACAACATAACAGTCTTAATTAAATGATACAACTGAAATTCCAACAACACTGTGTTTTTTTATTGAATTCTGACAACATTACAGTGTTTGTGCAAAATTGGGGCCTTATAGACGAGGAGCTCGAGGAAGGGGTGGTCGAGTGGGAGAACACATTGAAAAAAAACCCCACCTATGTGCACACATGCTCACATGTGAGAGGAGATTGAAGTTGAGATGAGGGAAGCGGAAGGTATTCCACCTTTCGAAGATATTGTAGAGGAGAATGAAGAAGAGGCTCTCGTACCTCAACTTCATGTTCTGCTACGTGCTTGACCATGGCTGGAAGTTGAGCATGTTGGAGAATTTACATTCATATGGTCCTCTAATATGTTCAGGGTCATGAAAGTGACCTTTAATTGAATGAGAAGAGGTGCCGGTTGAAGTAATGATAAGCAGACTTCAGCGACTCAGAGGCATTTTCGTATGATGGATCTACAAGTCTTCAAAGGCGATGCTAAGCCAATTGAGGATGAGAAGTGGTTAATGGGGGTCGAGTGAATTTTTAAGTCACTATAAATGATGGATGATGACCTTAGGATGGAAACAAAGCCATTCTATCTAAGGGGCGAGTTGAAGAATGGTTGAAAGGTTAGAAGGAACTTCAAGGATAGGAAGATATAACTTGGGCGGAATTCTGGGAAATATTTTTAGAGGAATTATTTTCGGATGTGGAATAGGAAAGGAAATGGGAGGAGATTGTGAACCTAGTACAGAAAGGCACGATAATTTATCAATATCAACAGGCTTTTACGAGCCTTTCTAGGTAAGCACCGGAGCTCGTCGCTACTAAGAAGATTCGATGTCGGTAGTTAAAGAAGGATTTACATCCTTCTATTCATATTTTGATGGCTTCCGGCTTACAGGAATCTTATAAGCATTGTGTGAGCGATGCTATGAAGGTTGAAGAGGGCATACTCACTAAGAAATATTTTGAAGGTACTCATTCTTCGAAGACTTTGGGACAATCATTGGGGTCAATGGTTTGAGATTCTGGAATGAGTTTGGACAATCGGAGTGGCTATGTTGTTGGTGGTAACCATGGAAATGGTTCGAATATTGGAGGTAGTGGTGATAGGAAAAGGTTTCGGGAGGCCTTTACTTCATCTTTTTGGGGTCAGTCTTCTTCGAATTGGTGAGCACTTTCTGGGTCGATAGTTCGGGGCCCAGAGTGTTATTCATGTGGACAACCAAGTTACATATCTCAGGATTGTTCATTGCTTTGGACATGTCTTCTCTGTAGTACAAAAGGGCATATTAGGGTTGTTTGCTATCAGGCTTTTTTATAGTAACTACGACAATAAAGGCCATTTACGTACTCGATGTCTAGAGAGCTTTGTGATCCCTGGCAACTCTTGTAGACCTATTTAGTCTACTCCTTTGATAGCAGTAACTCGGTAGCCTTCTACGACACCATCTTCTGCTTATTATCATGGTGTTGGGTCTTCTTTAGGAGATCTTTAAGTTACGGGGTCTTCACCGGATGGATTTCAAGGGAGTAGTTCTCGAGGAGGATTTTAGCCGGGTCAAACTTCTCAGGCCTATGATAGGCCTTAGACACTGGAGGTAGTCGAGCCTTTAGTTGTTCGAGATACATTACCCTTTCTATCTATATGGGCATATATTTTATTTGGTACGGGAGCATCATGGTCATTTATTACATAATGTTTTGTTCTTATATTAGATTTGCCCATTTCTTGGTTAAATGAGCCAATTTATGTTGATAACCTGAGTGGGGATATTATTTATATGGATAGTATCTATCGGGACTATGAATTTCTTGTATAGAATCATATATTTGTATATGATTTCGTTATCTTTAACATGCATGGTTTTGATGTCATTATCGATATGGATTGGTTGGCTAATTTCCATGCCGTATTCTAATGTGAAAGAAGAAGGGTTTTTATGAAAACTTTGGTTGGAATTTTTGTTGTTTATCAAGGGAAAAGTCATTCTCTTTTTCTTATACTCGTCGTTTTTGGACTAGTCTGTCGAGTATATTGGCTAGTCTGAATCTGTAAGAGGAAGTATCTTCTGGGGTGAAGTTTCTCCGTGTTGTTCGAGACTATCTAGATATATTTCTAGAAGATCTTAGTGGACTTCTGCTTATCCGATAGGTGTAGTTCACATTGATCTTATGCCTGGCACTCTTCCTATTTCAGTTGCACCTTATCGTTTGGCTCTGGCAGAATTGGAAGGACTAAGGGTACAATTGGATTATTTGGAGCTGAAAGGATTTATTCAACAAAGTTCTTCACCATGGGGTGCTCCTGCACTATTCGTACCAAAGAAAGATAGGTCGAAGTGTATGTGTATTGACTATCAGAAGTTGAATATGTGACGTCCCACAAATTTTTCGCCTTTGATTGTTGTTTTAATATGATTTATTGTAAGCTATAAATCATATTAGTATTGTACGTCAATGTGAGGAGGTAGAGTTGTATTTATATTCTACTGTATTATGCATTAATGCGTGGCGAGTAGTAGGAATTATAGCATGTATATTACATTATTTCATGCCATGTTACATTCATGTTTATTCATGAATTTTATGTGAAGTATGAAGTATGGAGGTGTGTGAAGTGAAGTGTAACATTATATCATGTTATGCATAAAAGTATGTATTCATGACTTAGTATTTTTAAGTGTTGTGTGTGAATTGTGGAGCTTTATTGGTGGCTAAATATATATACGTATTATATATAAATATCTTTTTGATAAGGTCTTAAGAGATTAATATTATAAAGTTTTAATTAATAAAACCTTATCATTCTAGCTAATGTTTGTAGGTTGAGTGAGAGAGGTTCGGAGGCAGTCTGGGGGTCGAATACCCCACAAATAAAAGTGTCCAGAGGATGGAGTTTTGAGCCAAATTTCGATATTTGGCTAAGTGATATTTCCTGTGTCCGGAGGCAATACGGAGGGTGACCTACGACAGATTGGCTACAGACAATCTACTTTGAGGCTCCAGACAAAGTGTCATGGGAAAAGTACTTTATGTACTCAACTTGGCTTTCTCATTCTTATTTCCACTTTTATAATTTCGAGAGAAAGAGAGATATAGTGGAGAAAAAAGTGCTATTCATTCATCATTATTGTTTTCGGGATTTGATCTAGTTGCGGTGGTTGGACGTGTGATTTAAGCATATATCCAACTTTCTCATCTCGTTCTTGTTCTTTTGAGGTAAGTCTTGATGTCTATCTTGTTCTTGCATGCTTTTTTGGTTTCTGTGCTTTTATCGTATGTTGGAACAAATCTTGTTTTCTTGTTCCTTACTTAGTATAGCCTAATTCTTTCTATAGGCTCATAGCGATTCTAGTTCGTCATCTAGATCATTCAGAAGGGTAAAATGGTGAAGAAGTTGGGGGGTTTTGTCTTGGCTTAACTCTACGAGATTTTCTTGGATTGTGTGTGAGGTACGACTATTAATACCTCTAATATAAAGTTGATAACTATATCTATGCGTGTTTTGAGTCATGTATGGTAAATTGTTTGTTAAATAAAAGCATGTTTAATTAGCATATTATTCATGTTATTCATATTAGTGGTGAGAATTCATATCATATTACATCTTTCACATGATCATGAAAAATGGGAATTTTCAAGGAAAATTATGCGGTATTGACAAGTGTGCTGCGAGATGGGCACATTCACGTGTTGTATATGGGGGTTTGAGTTTTTTCATTTCTTTTTGGGACAAACTGATATCAATTTTTATAAAAACGTGGGAGCAATGAGATCATTTAGCCTTACTGTGAAGGACCAAAAATCAAATTTGGGATATGTCCATTAATTTAATGCTAGGTATGTCGGCAATGAATTAGTAAAAGCATGGTTATGTTTTCGAGTGGGAGGCGGGTCATAGCATTTGAGAAAGTGAGTGATACCCATCCCAACTTTATTTGTGTGGGTGGCGTGTGTGTATGTGTGTATGTATGTATGGGCATGAGTAGCATTCATGAGCATTTTCTTTATGTATAATGACATCACTTCTATTATATATTATTGCACATACGACATTATATAACGTAGTTTCTTTTTTATAGTAGAACTCGTTAACTGACCATTACATTTCCATTTCCATTTCCTATATATATTGCTTTATAGGTACCAAGGCAACTAGAGAGTTCCAGTAGAACTTAAGACATGGGGATATATATAGTTTTGTGTAGTTTGTTGCAGAAGGGCCCTATATTGTTGTTTATATTGTAATATACTCTGATAGGTGTAGATGTTTTTGTAGTTAGTGAAAGCATATGTATGCTCTTGTACTTGTACACAAGACAAAGAGTAAACTTATACCTTCCATGTTATATATGTATATTGTCAGACACTCAATCTAAAGTTATGTATATGTAAACTGGATAGTTTACGGTTTAATATATGTATATTTTTATGGAGTTGGAGTTGGAGTTGGCCTTCTTCCTTTCTTTTAGCATAGCTTTACTTTCAGTACAGATATATTGTCAATGTTGTAGAATATGAGTAGTATTATACTGCAATGAATATAGAATGCGGCAAGACAAATGTAGCTATTGTTCTTACTTTCTTTCTTCTTATTTTCTTATTTAAACACCATATTATCTTTGTCATAATATGTTCACGACTCGAGATTTGGTTCTCTGAATTTCGGGGCAACTCGGGATTTGGTATCTGAATTTTGGGGCGTAACATAACTTTTTTTTATATTCATCTATATCATAGTAACTATGTTTCATTTGTTTATGTTATTATTATCTCACGCCCCCAAATGTTTTTGGAAAAATTTAAAACGTGACTGTTATAGTTGGGCAATATAATAAAATTAACCGGCTTTTGATTAGTGTAAAATAATTTGTTGCTACTGTTTATATCAGTTTCTGATCAATATAATTATATGAGTTATTTTTTAATTTTAATCTATTTTAATTAACTTACGTACCTTCAACACACGGCCAAGAAATTAGTTTGTCGAGACTATAAACCAGTGTTTGTACGAAAGTCGGAGGTAAGAAACTTTCTTTGCCTCTAATTTGAACATGAATCAAGTTGTATTATGACATTTGAAAGAAAATATATGATATTTTGCCAAACAATTGACTTCTGTGACAATATAATAAACCGGATTTATTTTCTAATAGGCTGCAATTCGATATCCAATATTAATTGTTTGCCTACCTAGTTAACTTAGAATAGCTAAAGTTAGAAGCTAGTCTTTGCAGGAAAATAAAAAAATAAAAAAAATAAAAAAGAAAAATGGAAGTTTTAAACATGAAAAAAAAATTGTATTTATTTTTGTCCCATGGCAACCTCATTTCCTTTCAAGATTTTCATATGAAGGAAACTTTCTAACAAACATAAAATTTGTCACCTCATCCTCAATTATTACGATGATTTTGATGGTAAGGAAAGTAAAGAAATGATGCGAAATTTGGTATGCAAACAACTTCATTGGCCTTGTAGTTATTTAAATATCATGAATGCTTTTGCTAGGAGAAATATATGCTATTGGGCAAATGCAGGATTTTAATAAAGGGGAAATAATTTCTATTTAGATATGTAAAATAAAAGAAAATAGAAAATAATTCATTATAACTAGTATTTAACCCGTAACCCACATTTTCACTCATTATGTCACAAAAAATAATTTTAACCAGGAGCAAAACAAGATATTTGCCTAAGATGCACAACTTATGAACAAATATACAATTTTGATAAAAATTAAAAAAAAAAAATAACATTTTACTAATTTTAGTAATCTTCTTCTAATTTATGTATAATAGAAATTTGTTAAGCAAAAAATTTAGAATAGGGTAAGAAATACTATATCTATAACTGCTAATTACATGCAATTCTAAAATTAAAATAGTAAAAAAAAAAAAAAATGTAGAACACCCCAAAGCATTACTTAAAAGATTTAAATTTAAAATAGGTATAAAGTTTTGGATAAGCTTCTAAACAATTAAATGGAAAAAATGTAAAAGTAAGGGGTAAGTTACTTTTTATCCCTTATTATAGGTAATATTTTTGCCTAACGATTTTATGTTGTCAATTAAGATTATACATCCAACAATTCCGGTCCAAAATGAAGTATCTGATGAAACCGGTTTAATATATTAATCCATTTTGCTTAATAAATGTAAGAAATACCAATATAAACCAAAGAAAATAGAAAATGTAGAAAACAAGTTTGATCATGTAATTCTAAAATTAAAATAGTCATAAAAAAATGTAGAAAATTGCAAAGCATTACTTAAAAGATTTAAATCTAAAATAGGTATAAAAATTTTGGATGACCATCTAAAAATTAAATGGAAGAAATGTAAAAACTAAGGGGTAAGGTACTTTGTTTTCCTTATAGGCAATATTTTTGCCAAATGATACATGTTGTAAAATAAGATTATACATCCAACAATTCCGGCCCAAAATGAAGTATCTGATGAAACCGGTTTAATATATTAATCCATTTTGCTTAATAAATGTAAGAAATACCAATATAAACCAAAGAAAATAGAAAATGTAGAAAACAAGTTTGATCATGAAATTCTAAAATTAAAATAGTCATAAAAAAATGTAGAAAATTGCAAAGCATTACTTCGAAGATTTAAATCTAAAATAGGTATAAAAATTTTGGATGACCATCTAAAAATTAAATGGAAGAAATGTAAAAACTAAGGGGTAAGGTACTTTGTTTTCCTTATAGGTAATATTTTTGCCAAATGATTACATGTTGTAAAATAAGATTATACACCCAACAATTCCGGCCCAAAATGAAGTATTTGATGACACCTGTAAGCCCCATTTTAAATTTTAAGATGTATATACTTGAAACGATGTGTTAAACAACGTAATGTTTGCCGAAGATATGTTTGATGAGTTTAGAACTTAAAACGATATGAAGTAACTTTTTAGAATAATAATCTTCGAACAACTGTTTCGTATTTTAGGCATAACTCCTAAACCGTAAATCCGATTAGGATCTACAATGTACCTTTCAATTATCTATGACTTTTGTTTTTTGACAAAAAGCTAATTGCAAATAGAAAATGGTCAAAAGAGGGGTTAAAGAGGTAAATGTAAGTAGTCAGACTTGAAGCTGTCAGAAGAGCTGAGACAGTTGACTCTCTTGATAGTCCTATCAACTCCCTTGAGGGCCCAGTCGACTAGGTGAGTTAAATTTCGACGCTTCAATTTCGCGAAGTCACAAATGCGTGATTTAAAAATACAAAACGTCGAACCCTAACATTCAAAACACACGTTTCACATCCTCCACATATTTAGAGAGAAAAAGAGAGGACTCTTTGGACCAAAACATATCATCTTGTTGGTCCGTAAACAAATCACAAGAGGGGAGTTGAATTGAGATTTATAAAAAATTTGTACTAATATTAACAATCAATTCTAAAATTAAAATGAGTAAAGGAGAAAGAGATGTAAACTCGTTTATAGTGGTTTGACCAAAGATCTTCCTCGATCCCCTACGTCCACTTTTTCAAGACCAAATATTTGAGGTTCCGTTAATATCTACAAAACGATTACACAACGTTGATTAACTTTCCGGGTGTTAATCACTCCACTTGAAACAACTCTTCACGTATTGGAGTATACCATCACAATGATTCATAAAGAAAGTTTGGAAATGATAAATTATAACATTTCTCTTCTCTCTCAAAGATATATCATACAATGATTTAAAATACTTTGGAGAGATCTAACACACTAAAATGATTTGAAAATTTAACTTAATGTAGCTTGATTTGGACTTCAATAACTCATGAAATTGGAAGTGGGTTTTTGAGCTTTTTGAACACTTGATCTTGTTAAAATGAACAAATTGAGGAATAACCTTGTGATTGTTGTTATTCAAACTCAGATTTGAGACCCCCTTTGTATGCTTTGAAGATCAACTAGCTGTTTTTGATCATTAATTGCAAGATAAGCCAAGTTGAGCCGCAATCAAATACGACCGTTATATTTAAATCTGCAGTGTATACAGTTACACCAATGCTATTGTAACGTTACTCTATGGTGTACCGTTATACATATACTTGTAGACCGCTACTTAAGGGCTTGCTTAGCTCTCTAGAAGCCATCACACCTTGTGATGTACCGATATTCAGGATCTTGCTCAACTCTTTGGAAGCCGTCACACTAGCTATGTGTTGCATTACACTGATGGTGTACCAGTACACTAACTTCGTATACTGTTACTCTGCCTCAGACTTTTCTTTATAGAGTTCACTAGAAGCGATTACACTAGCCTAGTGTAACTTTACACTTGTGGTGTACTATTACACTAGCTAGGTGTACAGTTACACCAGTAGAATTCTTGAACATGTGAACACTTGCAAATATTTTTCTGAAAATAGCCATGACAAGTATATTAGATCACAAAAACTGGAACAATGATTAATATGATTATCTCAAAGTGTTATCATCAAAATACTTAAAAGGGATTTTCAATAATTTGATTCAACACACCTCATCGTGGTGAATCACTTTGTACACTAATGTAATCGTAGATTAAAACTCCCCTCTTCATTCTCTCCATTATGAGGTAATTTTCCTTTGAGATTGTTTATACTTTTTCTGAGCCACAATCAATCAAAAACTTTTCTAATGATTAATTGAGGCTTGAATAGCCTATTAATGACAAATTCTCAATTACTTGTTTAAAGGTTTCTACTTTTCGCCGAAGTTTTCCTAAGGTTTTCAATCAATGTCTTCAGAGGGAGTTTGTGCACACAATCACATGTGCGGTTAGGTTTTGTTATTTTGTGGTTATAATCACAAGTTATTATGTGATTTTGTCTGATTGATTATTACATACTTATGTGCCCTAATGTTGTAGTAGAGCTGGGTGATTGTAATGTTAATACGAGTTTGAGCATAATGTGTAAAACGTGTAAAGTGTTAAATTGAAAATTGATAAATGTGAAACTGAGTTGTTTTAATGAGATAAAGAGTATGAAATCTTACGAGTTAAAGCTGTGTTGAATGAGAAACTTAATTGTGTTAACCAAAGAAAGAATATAATATCATGAGAATGTAAACTTATGTGAAACTGTGCAGAGATAAATAAAACTATGGTTTATATTTAGAAGGTGCCAAGAATTGGCCCTCTAAATTAATACATTGCTTATATAAGAAGACGAGAATTAGCCCTATAATGTTATCATGTTTAGAGAGGGTCAATGAGTAGCCTCTAATGTGCTAATGTTTATGCGCTTTAAGTGAAACTTAGGGTATAAAAGACTATCCACTAAAAGTTACGGAGAGAGGTAGGACCTGTGATGTGAGTTTAAAATATGAAGCCTGAGGATTATAAAATTGAGACGTATGGAGATGCTATGAGATATCTTCATGAGCATGTCTACTTGTTGGCTATTGGATGAGTTGTTTTGCTAGATATGCATTATATCGTAGAGTTTTTAAACACATAATTTCTTGTGATTTTTGATTCATGATTCAGTATTCCTAACCGCCTATTTTAGTTATTTTGTTTATTTGTATTTTTTTCTTTTGTAAAACCCCAAGTAGAAACAGGTACTGGTGGACCCCATATCCAAGGTTAGAGATTGTGTTGGAGCTTATTCGAGTAGCAGGGTAATAGTTACCTTAGCAATGTTATTTTCAGGATTTAGGTCGTCAAGCCAAGAGTTGTTATTGAGTTTTACAATTGGTTACTATTTTTTATTTTCGTTGTTACAAATAAATAGGCAAAAATTATTTTTAAGACCGAGATGATGTTATGAAGTTTTGATTAGTTACTTTTATTTGAGAAAGTGTTTCATGTTAATGCAGTTGATTCCTTTTATTTTAAATGTGTTGTGTAAATCACGTGCTCGGAATGTATTATAAATTATGGGACGACAGACTTTGCAAAAGAAGACAAAGTCTTGTGATGACTTCATCCAATGTAAAATTTGAAGCGGCTTCCACACAGAAAAATAAAAATTCCTAGTCTAATTTTGAACATAAAAATTTACAGTTTAGAAACAAAACTTTTAATTTAAAGTTGCCAAGAAACGCGTATGGGCATATAAGTGAAACAATGAAGGCAAAACATTTTAAATCAAGAATTACTCATAAAAGTATACTTACTGCAGGTCTATCATTTTTTGTGAAACAATTCTTTCACTTTTGAGACTATTATTAAGTTTTAAATGGGAAAGTTAAAAGGAAAAAGAAAAATCTCTTCGTTACAAAGGACAAGGCGACCCAGTATACACCAAAGTCTGGATATACTATTCTCTTCATTGTATTTCCTTCTGTGCTTCTTTAACATTTTTTGTTCTAAAATATTTAGATAGCATTTGGTAATACTGCTAAAATTGTTTTTTGGATCTAAAAATCCATTTGCATAAATTTTCAATGTTTGATGAATATTTTTTCAAGAAATGCATTCTTTTAAAAGTTCATTTGTTAAAATTCATATTAGTTACTTGTTT
>MKEJ01024313.1:0-11734 GCA_001753735.1 Embelia ribes | reverse complement strand
AGATTGTATGACATTGTTATTTCTATTTCAATAGCATTCATATTTGCCAAAAATGAGTAGCATGAATATTGATATAAGCATTTAGAGGTTCTAATCTTATTTCATCAATTTCATTATAGCATGTTGAGGCATTATATATTGCTTCCCCAATATTATGATATGGAATAACAAAGCATGATTATTATTACCACAATTTTATCACGATATTAATATTAGCATTGGCATCATATTGCAAGTTATTTGTGATATCCATTAGCTTTTCATACGTATTTGTTGTAAAATCTTGTTGTAAAACTCGGGGAGTATTCGAGAAAATTGAGAAAATTAGGTATAATTCTAGAAATAAAAAACACTTTTTATAAATTTTAAAGTATGCTACTCAAGGAGTCAAAGCATATTATGCGAGAAAGTTGAAAAGCATGAATATCATGAATGCGGGGTCTCATTTCAATATCATTTCCATGATAGTAGTTGAGTCTTTTAATTTCTTTTCAGGGCATTAATATCGATTTTTTTTAGAAAAACCTTTGGGATTTTAACCCTTCAGGGAATGAGATAAGCTTGGAGAGCTGGGAAACTTGGACAAAGATAGAGGTGTTAGTGCACCTTAAAGTCGAACCTATTATTTATGTCACATAAATGTGTCGATTGTAGGTAAGGCAAGTGGAAGCCTCAAAACTTTCGAGAGCTACAAGTCTCACCTTTCTACTTGAGTCGTAGTTGGAGTCATTGTCGAGTTTGCATAGTTTTATTTGTCATTTGAGCATTTTATTAGTTGGCGTATGTACTTACTTTCATTTTCATGAATATGTACATATTGATTTTATGCAAGCATGAACATACATTTCAATATCGCATAATCTCATATTTACATTGTTAATTGCCCATCTAACTCTTCGTATTCTTTTCTTTTTGGATATTGTTGCTCATATTTGTATTGCAGGCACATAAGTTAACTCGGGCCATGCTCAGTAGGGCATAGTTTACTAGATTGATCATTTTGGACTTAGAAGAAGTCGCCTCAATTACATTTATTCATTTTGTTAGAGGCTAGTCATTATGTATAAGTACATTTATTTTTGTCGAGCACCAATAGCTCGAGACTTTCTTTTAGGTAGTGTTAGCGTTGGTCTTGGCCTTCCTACTTTTCTATTTAGCAATTATATTACGTAATCTGATTGTGGACTGTCGTTACCATATTTTGTATGTTGTAGTTATTATTGGACATGTTATGTTTATATTCATCTTTGTTGTATTGTCGGGCTCGATGGGAATGTGGATAGTTATGATGCATATATTTTCATATTCCATTTGGCTATATTAAGTTTCTTGTTACTTTTGTTACTATCATTCTTTTTACATACTCGCGTCCTCGGGTTTATGAGAATAAGGCACGACACGTAGGTTCGTCGTCGAAGGAAAAACTAGTAGCAACTAGCTAGAGCCTGTGATGGGGGATATCATGTAATGCCATTAGTATACGTCTTAGAACATGTAATGTTTTTTTCAGCTGCGTACGCATGATGTGAAGCGACGGAGCCGACGTGGAATTTGGGGAGACAAGGGTGTATGGTCATACGTGGATGTTGTTTTGGATATGCGGGGAAAATTAGAGGTGGGGAAGATGGTGGCCCGCAGAAATCGAAACTACGAATTTTTTCATCTTGCAAAATTGTTTTTTTATTTCTATATGTGCACTGATAGATACGACCAATATAGTACCATGAAGTTCAATGCGTAATGAGTTCGGCATATACTGATAAGAATTTCATCCCCATATCGGCCCAATCTGTAATGGTGATGGAAGCTGCCAAAATCGTTAAGTGGTGAATTACAAAACGGTAACGGCTAAATATTAAAAACCATGATAATGTCGAATGTTTTGGAAAAATATTTTAACCAAAAATATTCACAGCTAAAGACGGCGCAAGTATGGTTTTTGAATAATAATGATGAAAAAAGAAATCCAGACAAGATGAAGTGCTGGCCGTTGCATCCTAAACCTATCCAAATGATTCTTCTACTTCAAATGCGGCGGAATCATTAGTGCTAAAGTTAGTGTCACGTTCCATTAGTCTAATTTTTATATATTTAGCAAGTACAATCCATGAGTTGTAAACCTTAATAACAGGATTATTAATCTTCTTCTTAATTTTTTTTACTATTTTAATTTCATAAATGGTTGCATAATGTTTCCAGAAATAGAAAAGCAAACCATGTTAGAATACACTGATTTGTCACAAGATGACTAAGAAGATGCTCCAGTTAATACTTTTGGGCATGTTGATGGGCACAAAATGGGCCTTAATCTCATAAACTTTTCATTATTAAATCATCATTAGCTGACAATTTCCGTTTGGCTCTTTCTGTGCAGCATGATAGCCACTATATTCTATGATCCCTCTGAATAGCCGAATGTTTGTCCTTAGGAATTTTAAATTAAAAAGAAAAAAAAACAAAGATATATAAAAATTATTTACAGAAATTGTACAAATACCCAAATAATTATATCATCCTGGTAATTGATTTTTTTTTTTTCCTGAAAATAAAAATAATACCCAAATATTATCTCACAAGAATTAGTATGCTTGCGATACATGATTGTTTTCACGAGAGTCATTTCCCAAAAAATTCAATTGTCTATGTTTGAAGTTCTAGATGATCACCTTTTCGCAATAAACTACAGTTCGACAATTTGAAACCCTAACCCAAAATAAAATATTTCTTCAATTCTTTGTTGAATCATTAGTACCATAAAACTTACTATGATTTCAATTGCTATGAGAAAATAAAGTGAAATGAAATACAATTAAAACGAAATGCCAATTATGAAAGGTTGAATGAGATGATAGCTATTTCATACATCTTCCCATGTACAAATAATTAATTGGTCACTATCTATTTTGATATAGTACAATCATTACAAAATTTAGTAATTATCACTATTGCCCTTTTAGTAATTATTAGGAGTAATAATAATACAAACTTATAATGATAGATTTGTTATTTATATCTCATTTTAAATTTGAAAATTTATTTTTTGACTTTTACATAAAATTATATGTTTGATCAAACCATCCAATTATTTGTCACATGAAGGATTACAATTTTACATTTGACATCATTTTCATAACCGTAACTATTTACCCTAAGTCATTTCTTGTTCGCTATAGTAATGGACGAGTTGATAAGACACATTCAAACCAAAGTGTCGTGGTGCATATTATTTTTTGATAATATAGTTTTGGTTGACGAGGATAGAGCGGATATAAATGACAAATTGGAATTGTGGAGACATACTTTAGAATTTCATGGTTTTAAGCTCAATAGGTCAAAAATTAAATATATAGAGTTTTGTTTCAGTGGACGACATATAGTGGATTCAACTGTGATTAATTTAACTGAGGAGGTGGTACCAAAAACTAACCATTTTGGATATTTATGATCAATTCTTCAAAGCAAAAGTGGGATAGAAAGATATATTAATCACAAAACCTAAGTAGGATGGATGAAATGGAGAAGTGCATCTAGAATTTTATATGACCGTAATATGCCTCTATGGTTGAAAATAAAATTTTATAAGACCGCGATGCGATCAACTTTATTGTATGGAAGTAAGTGACAGACTATTAAGAAATAAAATAAAACAAGATAAGTGTAATATAGATGCGTATATTGAGGTGAATGTTTAATAAGACTATAAAAGATAAGATTAGAAATGAAGAAATTCAAATTAGGTTAGGAATGATATCAATTGAAGATAAGCACTTATAAGAAAGAGACTTGTAAGTGCACCGGTTAAAAAGTGTGAGAATATTGAAGTGAAAACGGACAAGAAAGACATAGATAGATTTATAACTATAAGGATACAAATGTTACAAAATGACATATATATTATAATGTTAAACCAACAAATGGCTTTCGATAGGAATGAGTTGCGTCGAAAAATTCACGTTAACGACCGGATATAATGTTTTATCTTGTTCCATTTAGTCTATTCTAATTTATTAAGATTTTCAAGACTTGAATAATGATGATAATAACGGTAATTGTTTAGTTCCCCTTGTTTGATAATTTTAAAACCAATGCCTATTTAGAATCCATATTTGTTGAATGAAATATAATATTATTTAAAAAGTGGTTTTCTATTTTTTAGTGATGATAGAAAAACAAGAAAAGTAAAACATAAGAAAATTTGTCAGAAAATGACAGTTCAATTGTATGTGTAGTAATATTACTATTTAATTCACTTTCGATTAAAACTGTATGCTGCAGTGTATTGATTTTTAACTAGCATAGAAAACGAATAAAATTGACCATGAGCAATTAATTTTGTTATCTAATGGCTACTTACGCGCAGTTTGGGATTACTTTTAATTTTCTATCCGATTCTACTTATTTTTCTTGAAAATCATACCATGTAGTGTTTAGTAAAAATGAAAACAATTGCTTTTAATAATTTACTTATGTTTTTCTAAGTGTACTTTTAGAAATAGTTTTATGGGTACATTCAAAAGTTATTTATGTTTTTTTATATATTTTTTAATTGCTATAATAACCTTAATTATAGTTAACCCATTCATACTTATTTTTGTCTTTTTACAATAAAAAATACAATTTTATCAAACATCACACCACTTATCCAAGCAATTTTTAGAATTATTTACTAAATACTAGAATTATATATATTTTTAAAAATCAATTTTTAAAAACAATTTTGAGAAACATAATTTAAAACTTACCAGCATTCTCAAACTAAGCCTTACTTAATCCCTTCATTGATCAATGCATTCTTTGTTTGGGTAACTAATAGTGGCAACATTGCTATCCCATTTCCGCATCTGGTAGTAGTGCAACTCATGCAACGTTTGTTGGTTGTAACAAAGAAGCTTGAAAACTATTGAACTAGTACTTAAATGAAGGATTGGAATTCTATACCGTTGGTATTGTGTTGCTTTGTGCAAAAAAATTTATTTATTCATTTGATAAATTTAACTAATTTATAAATATTGCAGTAGTATTTTTGAAAATATATTTGGAATTAATTTATACTAATAATAGTCTAAACAAAATCTGGTACAAAAACATTTTATTTTCTACCTCCAAACAAATTTTAAAAAATACTACCACTATCTTTATAAATTACCTCAATTTGTCACCCTAATCATTTTGAATATATATATATATATATATATATATATATATATACTTATTAAATAACAGCTCAAAACAATACACTAGAAATTGTATAGAATTCCAATCCTTAAATGAACTTTATAAATGCAACACAAAATCACAAGTCATTATAGCAAACAAAATGAGAATGCAATTCTTCTTCCTTCTTATTCTTTCACTGCTCACATTTCCAATATAATCCAGTGCAATATAAACCAAGTCTCACTCACTGATCCTTGGGTTGACACACTCAAGGGCCATTCTCTCAAATCCTATATCCTCACTCGGCTCGACGAGAAGACAGATCCTAGTGCTAGACATGAGACTAGAGATGGGTACTTAATCTGTCTCGCGTTAGGGACGCGTGTGTAAGTCATCCCAGTGTACATTGACACTGAGAGTAACCTAACTTGGGTCTCTTGCAGAAACCTACAGAGAACCAGTTTTTGTCTATTTCACTGCAGCATGATAGCCCCTATATCCTATGATCACATTTGAATGCCCTAATGTTTGTCCTAGGAATTAAAAACAAAGGCAATGGTATAGGTATAAAAAAAACATGTATAGAACTTGTAAAAATTAATTAAGTAATTGTATTATGTCAATTGATCTTTTCCTTTAAGCATAATCAATACCCGAAATATTTTCGCATAAGAATTAGTACACTTGCAGACAGTTGATGATTGTGTGGTACATGACTGTTTTCACCAGAATCATTTCAATAAAAAATTTAATTGCCTAACTTTGATGTGTAAAAGTTCTAGATTATTAGCGTAACTAAATTGTAAGGCTAATGAACAAAATGATCATCTCTAACATAGATGATCACCTTTTCCCAATAAACTACAGTTCGGCCGCATTGTTATAGCATCTATAAATTTCTAAGTTTGATAATCAATGCCCAAAGTAGAACATGTATCCCAATAATTCAGTGATTTATAGAATCATTAGTACCAGAAATGTGCCTATCATTGCAATTGTTTCGAGAAAATAAAATTAAATGAAATCGAATTAAAACAAAATTCCAATTTTGAATGGTAGAATAGATACTAGCTACGTCATTCAATTTACATTCAAAAACATTTTCATGACTGTAGTTTGCAAAAAAAATACACACACATAGATAATAGAAGAGACGCAAAAAATAAAAAAGATGAATGGTTACTAAATAATGCACCAAAACATTGATAAATAATAAAGGGGTAGAAACTTGCACAAATTATAACTCCTATTAGTACAAAAGAAGTTGCTGCTACTTTCGTTCTAATTACGATGTGTGACTACATAATTTTTGACAAGTGGTTGCTTAGTTTTTTGACAAATAGTTGTGTAGTCTTCTGACACTTGTTCCCATCAATTTAATAATTAAAGTCAATGAAAGAAAATATTTTAATCAGTTGAGCAACCACATCCATATATATATATAAATAGTTTTCAATAAATTTTTAAAATATTATCCTAATAAGTTTATATTTTTAGAAGTATTATCATAATAAGATTACCACCAAAATCAAAACTAACTTAATAGACCTTCAAAACATTATTATAGAGTGAATCCTAACAGATTAAAAAAGGTTGAAAAAAAACAAAATTAGAAGGTATCATAATATTATGAAAAATTAAAACTAATTAAGCATAGCAATTAAAATCTATGAAAGAAAATATTCCATCAATTGAGCAGTCACGTCTATACATATACAAATACGTTTCAGTCAATTTTTAAATATCATCATAATCAATTTATCTTTTTAGAAATATTATCATAATAAGATTACCATCAAAATCAAAACAAACCTAATAGACATTATATTTTTCTTTAGAACAATATTAAAGGGTGAATCCTACCAAATTTGAAATCACAAAATAAAGAATGAAAAAAATAAAAGTAGAAGATGTCATAATATTATGAAAAATTATAAGTAATAAAATTTAAGAGAATATAATTCCACCAAACCTAAATTTCTTTTTAAAAAAATATCATTATTCTATATTAATTTATTTGAAAAAATAACTATAATAGAATTCAACTAAAACTAAATTTTTTAAAACATATAAAACATATAATGATAATACATATACAAAAACTGACTCTTTGTACTGAGACAAAAGGATAAAAATTATAATTTAAGAAAAGGTAAAATATTATTTATGTTGTAAAATTATAAAAAAGTTGTTCGTTCAACTATTTTTAATTATTTGTGACAAATATTCTCATAATTAATTGACACGTATCCCATCAATTTAAAAGTATTACAGAAAATAAGAATTATCATAATACAACTCCATCAATTCTACACTTCTTGAAAAATAGAATGTAACGCCACGTATCATATAGCAATATCGAGTACATCACTATACGAAATAACCTGAATAATTCAACCAAACGAATTGTTGGATATATGGTACAAATCTCCAAATACAACACGAAGTCTCAAATAAGCTTTATTAACATGTTTTATGGTCGTACAATACACAATATTAGAAATGATAAATGGTCTAAATAAAATATAGAAAGCTCAGAAATCAACGATACATTCTCGAGTAAGTTTTGACCTATCTTATTTCAAATTCCCCGATTCCCAATCCCCAATTCTTCTTGACATTTTCATGCAAAAGATAGTAGAAAAACCAACCAAGCAGGTACGGTCAGAATGATTTCCAGTCCATTGAAAAAATGACAAATATGTATATGCAACTATCAAAGTATGAAAGTAAATAATACCATTCCAATACTATAATAAGAAACTATTAAACTATTATCTCATCTCGTTCAACCTATGCATGTATAAACATTTTATGGAATACATAAACTATCAAAATTATAACGTCTCAAAAATTTGTGAATTTTGTCGCTTAAATAAATAATATTATTAAATATGTATTAATGATATTATTTATTATAGCTCGTAAAAAAAAATTGTTGTGAAATATTGTGGTGAAATATTATACAGTGTATGATTTAATGTTGTACCAGAGCAATATTTTGTCATATTTCCACCCACCTATATAACTGGCCCTCCTATCACTTTTCCCATTTCTTTTTCTTTCTTTCCTCATTTTCTTCGCTAGCAGAGGGAGACGAAAGGGAGAGGGCCAAAATTTTCGACCTTTAAGGCTCGTGTTTGTCATCATTGCTCGGATGCGAGATATTTTTACATAATCGGATTCCTAGTCACGTGGAGATCATTTTGAGGTAGGTCTCGTTTTCTACCGTGCTCATTTTTGTTACCTTATTTTGCGTGTCTCGTTCATACGTAAAAATAAAATTGATATATTTATTCTTCGTATTGAGTAGACCATTTTTTACTATGGATTCATATTGATCCGTTTTTGTTTGATAGATCAAATCGAGGGGAGAAGAAATGATGATTTGGGAGTTTTTGATGAGAGCTTGCAAGGAGCATTTTAGCGCTCTGTGAGGTACGAGTAGCCTACAAAATATGAATATATTTTAGGCGAGTCTCTAATTATGTGATTAGGGTATAAATTAATTGTTTTCTTTGTGAGTAATGTAATATTAAATTTTATGTGTTAAAAGTTAATATGAATGAATGAAAGTATGTTGAGTGAGTTTTAATATGAAATTCATATTTTTACATATTTATTTGATGTTAGTGAGCATTTGACATAATAATTATCATGTTATGTTAAAAGTGGATTTTTGATATTGATGCTTATCAAAGTGAAAAAAAATGTGAGTTTTTGACATTTTCAAGAAGTGAATCGTTGAGAAAAAATGACATTTGCGAGAAAAGTGAGTTTTTGTGATAAATTAGAATGAAACAAACTATTGAATTTAAAAGTGGATTTTAAAGTGAAAAAAAAATTATATTAATTTGTGAGTTGTATTGTATTGCGGGTTGAGTCATTTTTGCTTTCTTTTCGGGACCATGTTGCTATTTCATATAGTGAGAAAAATAAAGAGAAGCCTCGGCGCCTTACTATGACAGTCAAGAAACCTGATTAGGGATATACTATAATTGCATCAAGAGTGTTGACGGATTATAGCATAGCTTCTACGAGATAGTCGTATGATTTTTTTTATAAATAGTGAGAGACACTTATCCCAAATTTCTAGTGAGTTGTGAGTTGTAAGTCTTTGTGTGTGTGAGTACATGTGTGTGTTCGTGTGTTTGTATTGCATTGCATTACATTATTATTCTATAGCATAGATATTACACTTGCAAATATTGCACAACATCACTTATATCATCTTATTTTGGAGACTAACTCGTATACATCATTTTTTTACTTTTGTAGATACTTTTACTACAGGTACCGAGTCTAGTGAGCATCATCGTTGAGGGTAGCATTGCCTTATGTATATATTCTTGTTGGCATACTTGTATTTTGTTTTTTTTGTTGTAGCAGCCTCATATCATGTTGTAGTTATCTTTTAGAGGCTTAGTGGATTGTATTTATTTTTACGCCTTAAATTGCCAAACATGATTTTGTTATATCTATGATGTATTATTTTTGCGCCTTAAGTGGCCACTTATTGTAAACTGATATTCGCACCTTGAGTAGCCTTTTGTATTACATCCTAGTATTGCCTTAAATGGTGCTTGCTTATTTTAGGACAAGAACAGAATGTTATATATATATTTTCAGTATTAGAGCATTTAGCTCCATGTTGTTGTAAATAGCATATTTACTTAGTTATTGTGAGTTTATAAATATTTTATGTCCGTTGTTTTTGTATTTTGTTGCTCACTTTTATGTGGTTATATATAGAATGTGAGTTTAGCGGGTTGCAGTATTAGTATGGATTCCCTATTTTAATTTTCAAAACTAATAAAAAAATTTTATTCACTTTTACCTAAAAAGGAAATACACTCATCGTTCAAGGTTTTTAGAAGGTTCGGAGCTTGCCTCGGGTTTTCTAGGAATATTGGGGTGTGACGGGTTGGTATTAGAGCTTAACCAGGTTTACATAAAACTTGGTGGCTTGTGGGTAAACTCTGTGGGATTGAGAGTGTAGCTATGGGTTATGTGTATTGTGTACTTGTGTGTAGTTGTGTGTTAGGGAAATGCATGAGTTATAGTGTGGCATGAATAATGCATGATAGAATTTCTTGACGTTTCATATACGGGGTGTGCATATTACATATGAATTTGTGAGTTTTATATGCGAGTAGTGAGGTATTATAATGAGGAGTGAATTCTTTTATTATGAGGTGTTGTGTATTTAAGGCATTGGTAGTGAGACTAATATCTTCTTTTCTTGTTATTAAATGTATGAAATGATAGATGGCTCATGGTAGTGGACGAGGATGTAGACGAAGATGAGAGCGATGACCTAGTCGTGGCCATGGAGCCATTGCTCATAGGGGTCTTACCGGTGGACGTAGAGCAGAGGAGCGCGAAGCTATGCGCGCGAGGGCTAGAGAGGTGGAGATTCAGATTGCCGAAGGCATTCCTGAATTATCCGAGGGCAGTGATTACCGAGGTAGCCCAGACTGATACCATGGGATTGTTGCGAACTGTGAAAGAAGTTATATGTAATCTGATGTGTAGCATACATGGGGAGTCAAGGGCATCTATGGTCTAGATGCAGTTTCGAATGATGGAACTTTCGTCTTTACGAGGAGATAAGGAGGTTATTGTCACAGACACATGGCTTACTAAGATTAAGGGGTTCTTCAAAGCATTACAGATGGTCGATGATGATTTACGGTTGGCTACTTCACCATTTTATCTAATTAGGGAGGTGGCCGAATGATCGAAGGATTGTCGCGAGATTAGTAGGTCGGCGATGACAACTTGGGGAGCTTTTCGATGAACTTTCCTTAATGAGTTCTTCTCGGGTACTGTTCGGGAAAGAAAGTAAGTTGAGTTTCCTAATTTGATACAGAAGATGTTGATTATACTGCAGTATCAGCAAACATTTATGAGTCTTTCTCGTCATGCTCCAGAGTTAATATTGACAGAGGAGCTTTAGATCTAGAAGTTTGAGAGTGGACTACGTCATGCTATCCAGTTGATTGTGGTAGCGGGTATACATGAGATGTATGAGAAGTGTGTTTGTGTAGCTATGAAGGTTGAGATGAGTTATATAGATCATCGACGCGTGGTTGATGCTAGTCCTCCTCAGTCTTCCAACCAATCAGCAAGTTCTTGACCCATGTCTGAGGCGGAGATCTTTTTGAGTAACTGCGGTAGTGGTGGTGGTGGAGGCAGCGTGGTTAGTGGTTGGGGGTCTAGTGTTAGTGGTGGTGGGGATTGGAAGAGATCCTGCGATTCTTTCTCTATTCGTTCTCACGGGGGGCACTCTCAGCCTGCCCATCCTTCTTCTTCGAATACTACGAAATAGGGTTCGAGATGCTATAACTGCGGCCATTCTGGTCATCTTTTGCAAGATTGTAGGCAACCTCTGATATGTGTGGGGTAGAGGGTCATAAGTCAATGTTGTGTCCTTTTATTGTGTGTCGACGATGTGGAGTTAAAGGACACATGCAATCACATTATCCTGAGGGTTTCGTAGTATAGGGTATTTTGCGTGGGGTGGCTCAGAGATAGCTTAGAAGAGATCGTATATACCTCCTCCTACTTCTTCTAC
>MKEJ01024300.1:0-15203 GCA_001753735.1 Embelia ribes | reverse complement strand
TATTATTATTTTTTTTTTTTTCTGTAAACGGATTGAAAACCGATGTTTTTCAACCATTCAAGATATGCTATGTTTTATAAAGTTATGCACATGCGAACACCTCAACACGTTCGAAAGTGTTTCAATTATTAACAAATAGTTTTTAATTAGTTTCTTTTTTCGGCTTGGCCTATGATGTGCAACTAAAAGAAATAAAAAGTGGCGCTAACAGAATATATGAACAGATAGATACAAAGGCATGGTCCAACAATTCAAAGGAGTAGTGAACCCTCATCCTATATATAGGTATACATGTATCTTATAATGTTATATACTCCTATATTTTAAATTCTATTGAATTTCTTAGAAGAAGTTCTTAGCTGAAGAAAGACCAAGAAAAAAATTTAATTTCGTGGTTTGTATGCAAATAATTAGTCAATTAGATTAGTGTAAGATCAGAGATTGTCCGATATGGCTGCCCGAGTCGCTTTGTTTGTCAAAGCAATTTCATTGTTGCTTACTTGCATCCATGCCGCAGGTATCGTCTCTCTCTCTACTGCACATACATACAACTACGTATATGCAGATTCCTTTTTCATTAAAAATGTTTTGTATATTGAGCCGTTCATATATACGTCTCTTCTATAATTGTGCAGCTTACAAATAAACAAAACATGCTTAGCTACTGTCTCGTGTGCACAAAGCATTAGAATTCATCGTGTAGTTAAAGACATTCTTTATTTAACTTTTTTTTGTGCAAGTGTATGTAGGGCAGGGAGTAGAAATTCCGAAATTTAGCTACACGGGCGACACTGGTCCTCGTGAGTGGGGGCATTTGAGCCATGACTTTGAGATGTGCTCCACGGGAAAATCCCAATCTCCGATCAACATTTTAACCCGAAAATCCATAGTAGATAAAAACTTGAAGCCCTTGAGGAGATTGTATTCGGCTGCGAATGCTACCTTGGTTAATCATGGCTTCAATGTTATGGTATGCATTATTTTTTCGCAATTAATTTAATAAAAAGAAATAACTACTAAGTAAAGTTTAATTTAATCATGACTATATCAATATGTGATCAATATCAGGAAATTAATAAATCTAATGAGAACAATAAGAGTAAAGTTTACTTACGTTGCCCGAGTATGAATTGATACGCAAACAAACGATGTTATAAATACGTAATTTATAAGCTTGTTTGGTGATTACCTGGTGGGTTCCACAAACATAATGCGTATACATAATGTATCTATAACAACGCTTGTTTCGCAGTCTGCACACATGGAACAATGCAACCATAAGTTAAATATACATTGGTTTTGCAATGTGACACCACCATATTGGGAAAATTGTGATTTGGCCCCTTGCTGATAATTATTTAATTTTGAAGATGGAGTTTGGGAATGCTGGGACATGGGTTTTAGATGGCAAAAATTATACATTGCAGCAAATGCACTGGCATACTCCATCTGAGCACATGATTGACGGTGTTCGGTACTCTCTCGCTCTCTCAATTTTATAACTCTTTAGTGAGTAAAAGGGAGACAAGAGGTCATGTTTTTTCTGATTTCCGAAATTTTTATATAAAATTCAAAATTTTGGATGATGTCCTCTGTGCCCGCCTGGGGAATAGAAAAGATGGCCTTAAAATGTGACAAATGCTTTTTACGAACAAAATGTTCTTTTTTATTTGGAAATAAAAAATACGATATCATATGATTTGGATTGTAAGATTTGTGAGATTTTATGGAACGATAATGTCACCTTAAAATGTGACTAGTACTTTTTGGTCATATTGAGAAACTCTAACGACACATTTAACCAAAAAAAAAAATATTAGTAAATTTATGTATTTGAAATTGTTAATTACAGAGAGGATGCTGAGTTGCATCTAGTCCACCGTGGCATAGACGGCAGCATTGCAGTGATAGGCATCCTCTTTAAAATTGGCCATCCTGATCCAATTCTTGCCAAGGTATATATATATATATATGTATGACACATTGTCATACATGTACATACATTATAAAAAATTCCAAAACTGAATAATAAAAAAGGGTGAACTAAACTAATGGTGCACATAGTTTGGTCTAAAATTATGTTTTGTCCTCATAATTTAAATTCAAACACAAAAGTTCCCAAATTTTAGAAAGCTGACAAACTTGGTCCGTAAAGTTTTTTAAAAAAAAATGATAAATTTGATCCATTTCATGGTAACTTCCTACCTCACGGCTTGTTTGGTTGTCGCTTTTTAGCTTAATATTTATGCTTTTTTGGTTGAAAGCTAGATCAACATTTCGGTGCTCAATTTTTTTTCTGATCACCTTATTTGTTATTTCAGTAAAAAAATTAGAAGTTTTGAGATTGATGTATCCATATTTTTTCTTAATAAAAAATAAAATAATTTATTTACTTAAAAATTGTTCCAAACAAACCCATTGTTTGCGCTCAGAAGATTAGTATCAGGTGCTCTGAATTTCACTCAGCCTATCAAATCAATAAACTTTTCAACATATAGCCAGGCAGCTTTTGAACGATAGTGCCCACTTGTGTCTAAAATGGTCCAACAAAAAAAAAATTTAATTAAAAATAAATAAGAAGAAAACTTGCAAGCTAGCCTTTTATCTTGATAAAGAAGCTACAAATTATGACAATAAAAAAATAAAATGAAACATGATATGCTGATAGATATGATGTATGACTTGCATTACAACTAGGGGTGGAAACATTGCTAGATTTTATTGTTGGAATCGTATGCATATATCCTACATGTGTCCGTGTAATACTAAACACAAATTTAGGCAGATATTTCAGACATAAACACATATGAAAATATGTATATAAACACATTTGGAAAACTAGTTGTCCTATAATTTTAGCTTTATATTTTGTTATATGTAGCTATAGCCTTCCGTAATTTAGAAAAAAAAATTAATATTTTTGTCTTCAGTTCTCAATTTTTATTTTTGGCTCTGTTCATGCATATCAATAGTACCAAAAGCATTTATTTCTCAAATGGTGTTGAGGGAACACAACGGAGCGATATAAGGAGTTTATCATGTTAAATTGTACTAACTCATTTCGTAAAATGCCTAACTAGAAGTTGTGCAACCAAACGATGAATATCATATTACAATTATAAGATAAAATAAGAGTGGAACTTGTGCGATACACGGGTTTGTGTGTATAATATATTTTTTTTTTTGCATATTTGTTTTGATTTTTCATAATATTATTTTTGATAAAAAAACTAAAGAAAAGGGCACACTTTAGTTATCCACTCTGCCATTTATTTTATAATTTTCTAAAAAAATTAATATTTATTAAATTGAATTTAGATTTGGTGACACTCTTATTATTAGAGTGTTTTTAAAATATAATTATTTATTAGGACAGAATTTTGAAGATTGGTAGGGAATCCTAGATTTGAATTAATCATATATTAATAATATATCTAAAATTAGTTATTACTTATTACAAAAAATTCTTAATTGGTAAGACACTTGTCAATAAATTAATAACATACGTGAGAAAAATTATACGTATTAGTATATTTCAGGTTGATTACATTTGAAGATGGAGCAGTACGGAACTCAATCTACAAGTGCATCAATTTAGAATTTATTGAGAAAAAAAAAAAAGGTAAAAGAGAAAGCTGGGGTTTTGATTGATATGTTTAATGAACCAGATACCTTTCTATTCAGAGAAGAAAGTTTGTCTCTTTTTTAAATTTATTCTTGCATATTAGATTTCTGTTGAATGTCCTATAAGTACCCTAATTAAACCATGCATAAATTTCAATATCATGTTTAAAGCATTTGTATTTGCTCTTTTTAAGTATTCTTGTTTCTTTGGAAAATTCTAGAATTTATTAATTTATTTAAACTCAGCCATTACGAGTTGCGATATGCGGAAACTACGGCATCAAAAAGTAGCTTTACGACATGGTAGATGATAGAAAGTATAAAATTAGATTAATGTATCACATATGCAACTAATTGCCAGTGAGACTTTAAAGTTACAAAATCTTGTGAGATAAAGCATTTTGCTTTAGAAAATGCACCAAAGACGTGTTTCGTTTCTATGGTACTAATATTGTTGTCTCACTGTTGGATTGATTTCAATTTAATCCAACGGTTTTAATCCAGAATCATTGGATCAATTTTTGAGTTGATCCAATGATAAAAAAAAAAACAAAATTATGTGAGAGACTCAAATTTGAAAAGTATTTGAATTCCCCTTTTTGCCAGGGCATTTGATTACACTATAACTTATAAGCTAATAATAGATATTGCGCAAGCATGTCCTACATAAAATAACCTACATAAAATAAATTATTTAGTCCATCCTGCTCATTTTTATTTATTTTTTATTGTATTACTTTAATATGAATAGCATCACTCTGAATGTTATAAATCCATGTAAAATGATATTTTCAACCAAACGCACTGAATTAATTAGAATTCTGCAACTAAGCATTGCATATGTTCTTGACATAGAAAACTGCCTTTTGTTACTTTGTAAAAAAAAATTCCGATATAAATTTCTAAAAGTTTAAAAAATACACCAAATCTACTTAAATCTGTTGTGCGAATATATTTAGTATCTCAAGTGAAGACATGGACCAAGGCGGCTGCCCGACGGTAGTGATGATCAGCCATTGTCCGGTATATCTAGACCGTTAATTTTCGAATCAGAAACTGAGATTAAACAAATTTTTTATATTTAAATTTTTATGGAAATCCATACATTGAATTTCTGCCGCTAATTAAAAAATCAACGGTATGAATGTGTCGGATATGAACAATCCAACACCTCTGCCAGGTTGTCCGCCCCTTCTACGAAGATATGATTTAAACAAGGGCAATTATCAAAAATACAAACGAGGTTTTTTCTTTTATCAATTTAATCCCAAAATTTCAATTTTTATCAATTTCATCTCCATGTATCAAAAGTCATCAATTTATCCCTTTGTCATATTTTGAACCATTTTACCCTTTTTTTTATTAAATATTTCAAGTTACTTTGGATTAAGAATAAAATCAAATAATATCAAAGTTTTACAAATAAAATTGGATATGAGAAAAAGTAAAAAAACATTAAATAACCCCATGACTATGTTTAATTTTGATATAATATCAAAATATAGTATACCGTAGATTATAAATTTATTTAGTAATAGTAAAAATATAAAGAAAATAACAAATTTCAGTTGCAAGATGTGCATATTCCAAGTTTTTAAAAGATGAAAAATTAAATATAAATAGCATTTCATCTATATCTTGGTGTTAAATCATCTATTCCATCACCATGCTACCTATTATAGATACTATCGTAAGTCATTTAAATTTAAAAATAATAGGAATAATTAATTTTTTTACAAAATAATAAAATAATTTATTTTTTATGCACTTAGGTGGACAGAAAGTAAATAAGCTCAAAGGCAATTTGTTGGATATTTCACACAACTTAAATCTCATTTATATACAATCAATTTTTTATCATTATTAATTTATAGAAATATTGTAAAGAGACTCAAATTAACTAAATTTATTCTTTATTGAAATTTAAGTTGAGAATAATATTAATCATA
The DNA here is from genome assembly GCA_001753735.1 of Embelia ribes. NCBI lineage: Eukaryota > Viridiplantae > Streptophyta > Magnoliopsida > Ericales > Primulaceae > Embelia > Embelia ribes. Next base: position 9,630 of record MKEJ01024300.1, on the reverse strand, counting down.
GACTAAATAGTAAAAAATTTTATATAAAAATTAATTTTTATAATTCAAAATTTTGAATTCTTTTAAATGCATAATTTTTTGTTATAGTTTTGGTATTTTATATTTAATATTTTTTTTTTAGTTTTGCATGAACCTATCAAATAAATATAATAATCTTAATATATCTAAAATGAAAGGAAATGCAAAATAGTCAAAAAGACCTATTCAATGACATATTGAGACTTGGGGATTAAATTGATAAAAATTAAAATTTTAAAACTAAATCGATAAAAAGGTAAACCTCGAAAGTGTTTTTGATAAATGCCCTTTAAACAAAAATAAGTTGAGGGATAATGTGGTGCTTGATTAGGAAATTAATTTCTTGGTGTCCCATGTGTTAGATGCTTGACCTATATATAACTCGGTATAGGCCTTTTTGTAGTACTAATTACTAATCTACTACATACTTCTCTTTTTCTTTTTCTTTTTTTAAATAACATATAAGTATAGTAAATCAGATGAGATCGAGAACACAGTAGGCGTCTTTATCTTACTTTCTCAAATTATTCTCCACAAAAATTTTGAAAAAGAAAATTATATATTTTTTCATTCTTTATCCAGCTTTTTTTTTCATCAATGCCCAATGCTTCGTTCAAAAACTATACTTACTCATAGTATGAGGATTAAGAATTTAAGGAAATGAACAAAAACGTAGCTCGTGAAAATGTAAACTTATATGATTATAAGAAAATTTTCAAGTTGCTCGACAAAATAATGCTGATATGTTTCTTTCTTTGCTTGCCTGTTTTTATTCACCATAACGCATAATATGCACAATCATTTCCATGAACAGTTTTTTCTTTAAGAACTCTCACCACGAGACATATAATTTAACTTGAGAAAATAGATTATTGGGATAATTATTTTCATGAGAATAATGCAATTAGAATTCTTCATGCATGCAAAATTTATCACAATACCTTATGATATTGTAAAAACTGTCAACCTTTAAATGGCAAATCATAAGAGATACAGCTAAGCTAGATTATCATAAGCATAACCCAAAAATTAATCAATGTGCTAGAATTTTTTTTTTTTCATTCGCAAATCTACTTTTACAATACTCAGAATCCATTTTTTGGTTTTATTGTCCAAAATAAATTAGTAGTGAACAAAATCAACTTTGAAACTAACGTTTCCCCTTCTTTTCCTTCCAATGGCTATCCATATGATTACCAAATTGGTGGTGGGTTCAATGAGTATGGGGTCAATTTTCAACCTGCCCTTGGCTAGTGGAGTTTATATGTTTCCTAGCTACAATTTTAGGAATTTATGATAGAAAAGAGAAATATGGAGACAAAAGTCAAAAAGAAAGAATATTTAGTTTGGTTTGATTGGTTTAAGAAAAAAGTAGATAACGTGTGAGAAAATAATCTTGTCAATAAAAAGAACAAAAAAAATTATAATAAACTATCGTCTTTTTTCTCCCCCCCAAGGGCCAGATATCCATGAAAATTAATGTTTGTATCTTAAGAATTTCCCATGGAAAGACGAGTATAAAAATAAAAAATGATAATATTCTTAGTTATGTTTTAGGAAACTTGTTCATTTCCAAAAAAAGAAAAAGGTTAATCTGATTTTTTAATTCTTTTTATGGCTGCTCATAATTAATCTTATTTCCTATACATGAGATCATGAAACATCTAACTTAATCTTTTAAAATAAGAAGTTGACGTTAGGAGAAGTTAGACTCAGTTGATGTTTAAAATCGTAAAAATTATTAAAAAAAATAAAAATAATAGAGAAGAATCTATTCCTTTACTTGCTGTGTTGTGTTTGATACAAGGATTTTTTTTTAGTAAAATATAATGGGAAAAATTATTATTCTTAGATTTATAATTTTTTGTAAATTTTTTTTTTCTCGTTATTTTATCTTTAATAAATCTTTACACCAAACGGAGCCACTTTTAAAGCATTCATATCATATTAGCTAAATGTCTACTTTTAGTTATTTTAGCCAACACAATTACAAAAAATCCAAAAAATATGCATACACGAGATTAGCTAAACCCATAGCTATTATCCCAATTGCTACAATACTTTGGTAAAAATACACGTTTACTGTAGTAATTGTTAAACTGTTTATCTCTCCTCAATCCCACGTAATCTCTTCTCTCCCTTCCCTCTCCCTCTTCTATCTAACCGCATATTCCCTCCTATCTCTGTTCTCAACATTTCCTTTACATTAATGCCAACAAATAAAATTTTAATTATTATTTTAAAAAATAATTATTGTATTCATTTTCATCTTTCGTTGAAAGTTTTATCTCGACTTGTTTTAAAAAAATGCTAAACATTGTACTTTTGTTTTGGTTCAACAATTTTTTTTTTATTGATCAAAAAGATAAATAAATTAATGCTAAAAAAATTATTTTTTTAATTGCTTATGCATGTATTTAATTATTAAATAATATGTTTCTCAATTATAATTTGAAATATAATAGTTAATCTGATACATTAGATAGCTAAATAGAGACCGGATAAATTCCAAAAAGTGAAAGTTTTGAGCTATTTCTCACAACTCAAATTAATGCGAATGCTCTAACCAAAAAAATTAATAATAATAAACAAAAAGAAGTAAGAAAAAGAGGGCTATATAAACCACAACCATGAACACCCAAGCCCTAAGCACCTAAAAACAGACATACACACTTCACTCTCTCTTCCATATGGATTCCCTTTTGAACTATCACCCTGATATCTATTACCGACGCAACGATGAATTTTACCAGTTCTCAAATAACATTCCTCCTCCTTCTATATGGGGCGGCCACCAACTACAAGGATCAGCCGAAATGTTAGCTGGCATGACGTCGTCGTTTTCTGTCCCGCCTTATCCCTCCAGCAGCATTCTCGTGCCGGAAGGGTTCAATATGGCGTCATCTTATGAAGCTCTTGCGCCAAACCACCTGAGCCACAATGGATGTTATTACGACGATGTCTTTGAGATGATGAAATTAGAGGAATATTATTCCGATGGTCCGAACTTTGAGCCCAATTTTGGGGCTCCTAGTGTTTGTCCTCTTATTGATCATCATTCTCAACTTAATAATAAGTCTTCTGATGATGACTGGGTACTAATGATTCTCTTTTCCTCTAATTTATCATTTCATTGAAAGCAGGGTTGCCTCAGGCAGCCTACTGCCTACCGCATTAAAATCTAGCCTAGATTTAACTTTTCTGCTTCGATGATGACATGACTTTTAGCATATTGTCAGAATCTGAGCTGCACATTTTAAAGTTTTACTGCCTATCCCACTTAATTTATGTTGTTATCATTAAATGTACTTGAAACAAGAAAATTTATATGTTGGTAGTTGAAACTAAATGTTTTTAACAAATATTAATTAAATTTTTTTTGGTAATCACTAGTTACTGTGCAAATGAAACTGGACAATGTATTTCGTAATATTTGCATTCTCTAATGCGATTTACTCTATCGAAAAATTCAAGAACAAAATTTTGATCGTATATAATTTTTTGTAGGGTTATAAAGTTCATGACCTAACTGTGCCAGCAATGGAGGAGCCAAGCATGAAGGTAGGCAAGTACTCAGCAGAAGAAAGGAAAGATAGAATTCTCAGATACCTTAAGAAGCGATCCCAAAGGAACTTTAACAAAACTATCAAGGTCTCTCTCTCCCTCTCTACAAATGCGCGTCCGCACACACACACAATTTAACATGCCTCTTGTTTTAATTTTGTACAATGAGAAAAGATATTGTCATTTCCTTACAAAGCACCTTGGATAATATTTCAAGTAAATTTTGTAAAAATGACACTTTCTATTTATTTTATATTGATTGTAATTTTTTGCTCTTTTATAGTATGCGTGTCGCAAGACCCTGGCAGACAAGAGGGTTCGAGTTCGGGGAAGGTTTGCTAGAAACAATGAGTTATTATGTGAGGGAGGAGATAAAGAATCAAACAAAATGAATAATCACAGTGATAATCTTCTTGAAGGACGAGGGTTTTATGATGATGACATTATAAAGGTAAATCGACGTTAATTCATCATACTGTAACATGTATAAGGCAATTGAGCAATGCTTATTCAGTGGCAAAACTATCCAGATCCTATAGAGAAATTATTTCAAAATTTTCTCAACTTAAAAGCTTGGCTTTTTCTAGCTAAAATCCAGTAGTTTTAACTGTTAAACATCCATGCACTACGTTAATTGATTATATTGATGCGAATGGTATACACTTCTTAGACCCATTAGTTTATGACAATTTCATTTGCATTGTGTGTATAGAAATTGAAATTTTCGAAATTCTACCACCAATTTCATATTTATATGAATATTTTTTTTGGTGCAGATAAAAAACGATGAAGAGGAATGGCTGCAAGAGGCTATGGCAAGTCTCATGTATTTCCCATATGTCTCTGGCTAATTTATAGATTTTAAGCCATTTTTCACAACTAGATTCTCTTTGTATGCGTTATGATCTTTGGTTAATGAAAGTCGTGTGTATTTGTGTTTACGGACAATATAATTTCTTCGGTTTATCTGATTAATTTGGTATGCTTATTTGAGCTTACAAGTCCACATGAATCCTACAATTTTTTCAGGGCCATGGCTAATATAATCAACATTTGAAATACTACAGTAGATATGTTTTTATACCGAATAATGAGACACTATTAACTAATATAAGAAAAAAAAAATCATTAAACTGATTTTAAGTATTTATTCACAGCACAGGGAAGAGCACTGTATGTAGTGACTTAGATTCACGTTTAACAACTACAGAAGCATCCCTATTTTTCCTCCCAAAATAAAGAGTAACAATTTTCTTACAAAGGAATCATCTGAGAACACAAAAGCTAAGGGTGTCATAATCATTAAAGCAAACCAAATAATTTATTTTTTCATCCATATGTTTGGTTCACGGAATAAAAAATTCTAGAAATATTTTTTCAAGTTCATTAACTTACTGTTGGGTGTAGCTCCAAATAGGAAGACTTGTATGTCCAAGTTTGAACATTGGTATCCTTGTTTGAAAATGAATGAATTTTTTTTGTGTTAGCTTGAAATTTGGGTCTTTACTTGATACTTAGGAAAGACTATAAGTACCGTGGGTGAAATTATGGCAAAGTTGGTTTACAAAATCTATGATTCCTTTTTTTGTTCATGTGTGGTACGATCGCATTTGCCGCGGCGGCAACTTTGTTCTCTTTGTACTGCTTTGGTGAATTCAGTTCACTTTATTGCTTATATTTTGCACAAAAATATAAATATTTTAGATAATTAGTTATACTAAAATAGAGAAGAATATTTTGTGAAGATAAAATTTTGTTTTTTGGAATCGATTGTAGAGATATTTGGGTATTGCTATTGCTATTGCTTTATTTGTATGGTATTACTCTTGTATCTATTTGATATTGATATCCATCGCGTATGCACTAGTTGATTTTGATTCTATTCTCTCTATTATTTAGTATATTAATATGATTGTTATGTAACTCTATGGATTTTTTACTCTCCAATTTGAAGGGGCTTTTTCCATGTTATATCGTTATGTTATGGTTGTATTTTTTGTTATTTTATTCTAATTGTTGTTTACGCTATCTAGCCAAGGTTACACAGAATATGAGAACAACCTTGTCGAGTTTGATTGTTCCGTTGTGCATTACTCGACAAGGGTATTTATGTATTTGGTTCCCAACAAGTAGTATTAGAGCTGTGATAGAGCTCTTGCATGTGTTTGGTTCCCGACAAATGCTATCAGAGTCAGGTTGTGAAATTTTGGAGTTTCTGTGCAAACATATAAGCTATAATAACTAGATGATTTTAACACAATATATACTGGAAAAAAAAAAAAAAAGGCACTTGTTTGGCTATGTATAAGTGAGACTCTTCGGATTGGTTGCAATAATTATTTGGACCATGTTCTTTTGAAGAGAATAGTGTTGTACTATTTTGAATTCACTACTTTTGATAGTTTTAGTGTTGCTAGTGGTGTTTTTATTGGGTATTTTGCTTGATGATTTGTGCTTTTTCATTGGCTATTGGATCGAGTATTGTTTTGGTGGAACGAATGAAGATTTGGGTTGCGAAGATTGTTGACTCACGGGATGGTTGATAGTTGTTGCACATCCCTCATCTAAGGCCACTTTGTTAGTATTTCGAAACCAACTTTACGAGTTGTTGGCGCTAGTTTGATGAAAATCAAATTTGCAAGTTTGTTGGTGCTTGGTGACGAAAATCGTCATTTGCGAGTTATTGATACTCGGTTGAAAAAAATCAAGATTGTGAGTTATTGGAGCTCGATAGAAAAAAAATCAATTGTCAAGTTTGATGGTGCTTGTGTGAAGAAAACCAATATTGCGAGTTAATTGGATATCTGGAAAAACTAATTGCAATTCGAGCTGTTGGAGCTTGTGAAAAAAATAACCAACTTTTGGATTTGTGAGTTATTGAAGCTCGAGGATAAAACAATCAATTTCGGTGATTTGTTTATTATCATGTTTGGCGCATCTCTCCTACTTGTCGGTATGGGGAGATTTATTGATTGTACTTCAAAGTAGGAGGATTTATATGAGCAAAGTTGGATATTGGTGTCCTTGTGTGAACTTGGAATTTTGGTTCATACTTGATAATTAGGAAAAAGTATAAAAACCATGAGTGCAATTATGGCAAAGTTGGTTTACAAAACATATGATTCCTTTTTCTGTTTCTGTGTGGTAAGGCCGCATATGAGGCGACAGCAACTTTGTACTCTTTGCTCTCCTTTGATTAATTCAACTCACTTCATGCTTATATTTTGTATAAAAACATAAATACTTTGGATAATCAATTATTCCAAAACAGAGAATAATATTTTTAGGATTCTTAGATGAAAAGCTTGTGGATATAAAATTTAATTTTTGGAAATCGGATTCTTTGTTGAGCATCAAGGTTCTTATTTGGGTATTTCTATCGTTTTATTTTTGTCTTTTTACTCTTGTATTTATTTTAGATTGATATTTCTCGCATATACAGAGATGATTTTGGTTTTATTCTTTCTATTATTTAATGGATTAATTTGGTGGGTATGTAGCGCTGTGAATTTTTTGTTATATCATTGTATTATGATTGTATTTTTTGTTATTTTGTTCTAATTGTTATTTATGATACCTCGTCAAATTTACATAAAATACGGGAATGACCTTGTCAAGGTTAATTTTTCCATTGCGTATTACTCGACAAAGGGTATTTGTCTGTTTGGTTCCCAATAAGTGGTATTAGAGCTAGAACAGATCTCTTGTGTATGTTTGGTTCCCAACACTTGCTATCGAAAAGTTACTATTTTCTAAATAACAAATAGAGTCTTATAACCCCTTGAAGAGGAAAAATAGCGGCCTAATACATAATTTAATTTTATATTACAAGATATATATTAATTTCTTTACACTGCCAGTGTATAGATTTTCACATACAAGCAAAATGACACGTGCTTACACACTTGTGCATGTTTATTATTTAATTCACAAGTGTTGTATATCCAAGCTCGTTTGTTTATAAAAATTTAAACCCTAGCAGTGTGAGGAAATTATTCTCAAATTACCGCTGCAATGGACACTCAATGATTGCTATTTAATTGTAAATTTCCCACCAACTTAAATGAAAAATATTTCAACTATCTTCACCCCTACAAATTTCCCATTTATGACGGCAACTCGTGCAAATGTTCACCTCATATTTGTTCAGTTTCTCTCAAAACACTTGGAATCATTCTCCATATGGACATGGTAAGGAAAAATGCAAGGAAAAATTTAAAAGTGTTGCTAAAATTTTGCTAGAAAACATTCCCAAACCAATTATATTGTCTATGTTTTTCCCAATTAATCCAAACAAAGGCCATTGATAAAAGAATTGGGGAATATGTACCTGGTTTGACAAGAAATTCCTAGCCAGCTACTTTGAGGTGGTCAAGTTCAGACAGATGCAACAGGTGCATTGTAGATCGTATTAGATTTTCAAGTTTTTCCAAAGTGATGGACAGTATTTGAGCGCTCGTTTGCATAAATTCCACATATTTTTATAAGATTTTGTCTCTCTGAATGACTTTAATTTTCTTCTTTCCGTTTTGATTTTTAAATTAGTCATTGTCAAGTTATTCTGGTGTCGATTTTGTTGGAATCCCACTAAATTTCACAGATGTGTGAGATGCAATAGTAGAAAAGAATATCATACACACAAAAAGAAAAAGATTTGCGTAAGTCCCTCCAAATTGCTCGTTTTCTATATATCACTAGCGCTGCAACCCTAGAAAAATATAATACCTTCGATTTTTTTTTAATACATCGGAAAGATGTAACAACCATAGATTATCGATAAAGCTGCACCGGATTTCCTTAAACTATCAAGATCAACGCACCAACAATCTTCTCATGTTAAATTTCTAGAAGAATATTTTCACGACTTGACAAATTTTCATTATGTTGGAGGACATCCTAGATAGTATTGTCGATGACAAGAAGCAATTCTTTCTTGAATGGTCATTTCACTGGGATTGTGACTCGATGATGACCCTTTGATGGTAATTAAGTGTCAACGGGATTTTACTTATCTTGTAGTTTGTCACAGTATTTTAGGAAGTTTAGAAGTCGTAATTTATACCTAACAATTTTTGGAACTTTAAGTAATTGATAAAAGTAAGCTATAACTGTTAAATTTAAAAGCATGTTGTGGACAATCTCTGCGGTATTTTAGCATGAGAGGATGATACAAGAGATCGCATCTCTTTTGATACTTTTAATGCTTCTCTAGTATAGCTAGCTTTCCGTAACTATAAACCTGCAAGTCAAAAGTTGTATCTCTCTCTTTTGTGTTGTATTTCTTTGTTATTATCTTCCATGTATAAAATTGCAATTCAAAGATGAAATGTTTCAATAACATTCTCGATATGTCCAACAAGCATCCACAGCCTTATACATTGGAATGCATATACACTTATTGTTCACGTAATAAAGCTACAGGCAATTATTTCTCCTTTCCTTGGCACCTAACCAAACCTAATTTATGAAGACATTAGTAAACTAAAGTTTTTCAAGAATTAGAAAAAAAGATGTGAAAGGAGTCTTTCATTTATACAAACTCGAATCAGTTGGGTTTATGTTAAGGCCTATCTCTTTCATGTACTACAACTTCATATTAGAGAAAGAAAAAAGACAACCAAGTCCACACGTAGTCTAGAAAAAAAGTCATTATGTATGCAATATACTTAAGTCTTCGTATATCAGATCCTCTATTTCAAATCATATCATCGCTCCAATATGATGTAAGGAATTTGAAGGATTTCCATGAGAATTGATGCTTTTACAATTTACACTAATAGGTTTGGAGTCAACATGAACATGCTCTGCAAACTTAAATCATTTATCTTGTAATACCCTCTTTTAGTTTCCACAGTCGACAATAGGGGTTATCACGTCGACAGTGTGAACCCACCTTGTCGACATCCCCATGTTGCGCTAACTGTTTTAACAGTTTGACACATGTCCGACTATATATGATATATAAGCCACCTTGTCTACAATGTCTAAGATTCTGTAATTGATCCCAAAACCTCAGACATATTGGGGTTCTGTTGAGTTTTTGAAATA
>MKEJ01024297.1:0-23249 GCA_001753735.1 Embelia ribes | reverse complement strand
AAGTTTTACAAATTGTTCTACAGCAGGTCACAGCAGACAGACCATGTCCGACCGTGATTAGCAAAACACTCTCCATCTGTATAATGGCTCTGGAATTATAATAAACCGCCGGAGTAAGAATTACTTACCTTATATACAAATTGAATCACAGCCTAAACTATGTCTATGTTAATTGTTAGCAATGAATCCATGACTACACTAGGCATTATCCCTATGCGTTAAATAAATAGGAACGGAGGGCAACTCAGAAGACAATATCGGCAAGTTGGTACATCAAAAAATCTCCAAAATTTAGCGTGCAGAGTGTTGCTTCTAAGCCCATCTAATGAATGAACACTTCCCCTCTGCGTCTCTCATCTTCTCCGAGCTGAGAACTCAGTCCTTAAATGCACGCCCTTCTCCACGAGGCATTTTCTTTGATGACGCTGTAATTGAAAAGTCATGAAAATGTTAAGCGTATTGATTTAGACATGGATATACAATATCAGAAGATTTCAATTTCAACCTTAATGCTCAGTTTGTTTGCTATAAGGATTTGATGTAAGAAGACGAGTAACAAAAAATAAAACATCACTCTTTTGCATTTTCACAAGAACATATGAAGCAAATGAGCATTATTCTCAAAAAACAGGAGCAACTACATTTTTTCCTACGAAATAATAATCCCAATCACAAGCACAAACAATGAAGTAAACCTAGGTCGATTGCACAAAAAAGCCAGTACGGCCAAGATAACTCTCTCAAATTAAAATTTCCAAAAAATGAAATCCCTAAAATTAAGAATTTCAACCCGAGTACAATGACAACCCATACCTTTAGATTTTTCTAAAAATTCGATAACATTGCTATAGAATTAAAAGGACTTGAAATCCGAATGGATTTCAGAATAATTATTGCATCAATATATCCTACACGTGGACAGAGGAAATTGAATAATTTTAACATGGACATCTCAAAACTGCGATGTCCAAGTTGTAATCCCTGAACAAGAAGTCAGGATCTCACAAATTGCATACCTAAACAGTAAATATTACGTGTCTAACGTCCCAAGGCCCAACCAAAGAGAAAGTCATCTCGGCATTAAAGAACCCCATTTACAAGCTTGAATCCGCAAGTTCAAGTAACCCTCCCCCTCTCCCTCCTATGGTCTCCAACGTGCCAACCAAAGAAAAAGTCATCTCGTATCGAAACTAACTAGCATACTTTTAAAATTTTTAATCCCCAACTTTGAAGACGATGTTCTCAGACTTCAAATTTATGCTCTATCAAGATGGTTTTGAAAAACAAGGCCACCTCGAAACCTCAAGCACCAAATACGCAAATTCACAACCTCTTTTTAACCAATGAATCAAATTATGTGCTACTTATTACACACAAACATGAATATCTGTATAGACTCATGTATACATATAAAAAGAGAGAGGAAGCATACAATCTTCAACATCCTTTAATTGGTAGTAATGAGGAGCAATCTCCACCAACCATTCAGGTTTTAGTTCGGTAACCTGCAAATCAACAACCAATATTAGGAAAAGGAAATGGAAGAAGTAAGACAGAAATAACAGAACAATCAATCACTGAATAAAAATACAATTAAGCCCAATAATCAAGCAATTTGAGCAATTTTGTACTACGTTAGGTTCAAGCTAATGTAAAATGATCATTTGCACTAATATGGAGCCAAGAGGCCCACCACTGGCATATTTTCCAATCTCATTCATACAAATCATTTTGTAAATTTTTTATGAACGAATTTAATATGTAAACCAGCATATTACTTCTGATATAAGAATCATCATATAAATGAATTACTGATAAACAGCAAAGACGGTATATGATATACCTGTCTCATGTATTCCTTTGTTGTCAAAACCAGCTCATGATATACAACCCACCTTGGGAGCACCTGAAGAGAAAAAATATCCACTGCTACTAAGTAAAAGCGAGGAAATTCCATCTCAATAAAACTCAATATGTTCACTATTCAACACCGTAGGTAATATATAATCTCAAGTAGCAAAGTTGGAGTTCTGAGAAAACAACCGTGGTTAGGATGTATACTTGCTTATGTTTTTTCCTAGACGTACTGACGGTGCTACTTCAATTTCCCCCAAGCCAAAATAAGACATTGAAGCCGTCAAGTCAACATATTTAGATTCCAAAGGATCGAATGAAATGTAATAAAAAAATTTGAGAAAAATGAAAATAGGGATTTCAGAGTAGAGATGGTCATTCAGATTTGAAGGTACAGTAATGAACGTGGCTTATGCAAGAAGGAAATTGGATTCAAGGGACTCCAACATGAAAATTTTCAAAAACCAATTTCTGCCCCAACTACTTCAAATCATGAGCATTACTCGCATCATCACCATTGTAAGAAATTTAAATGCCGAGGCTAGGAATGGCATCCTCAAAATATCCAATTCATGTGGATTCTTCCCCCAACTCAAGAATTTGCAAACATTCTATTAGCAAGTCATTGCATGTAAAGTAGAGACGAGCATCAGCTTAAAAGTTGCCCCCTCTATTCTACTACCATATATTAACTACATTTGATGCCACCAAACATGTCTTACCTGCGCTAAACCTGAGCTGGGATGAATATTGACAGTCTGGGGATGTTTGACTGTCCGGTAAGATCCATTTTTTTGAAGCTTTGCAGAGTGCGGGAAGAATCCTGAGAAAAAGAACAAGAAACGAATAACAAACTGTAACAGATGCTATGCCTTAGGATGTGTACAAGCTTCTGTAAAAATCACCTGCTGTGATAGACTTCTTTATCGCGTCTAGATCATTACTGTTGGAGACCAATTCAATTTCAACTCTCTCCAATAGCCCCTCTAATTGATCTCTTACATCTCTTGCACGTTTCATACTCCTGACCTGAAAGTTTAGGAATCAAAAAGTTACGGATACTTACCAAGTGGAGCTACGCTTACCGGAATCCAAAACATATATTCAGGGAATTATTTCATTTCCACATGAGTTCTTAAAAGCTAATAGCTGAAAACTCTCACTCAAAGAAGAAAAGCAAGAATACAGTTCACTCGGACATTTAACAATATCCAGTTGACATTATTTCATAAGGCCCGAAACATGTCATCCGATATTCAACCAAGCAATTGATCAGTAAAAATACTCCAAAAACGCTTCCTATAGTGCGGAAACATATATAAAAAAGGCTCCAATAATTAAATCACAAAAAGGCCATGAGGAAGAGTACAATTTTGCCATTGTAGTAACTAACACAGTATACAGATAGTTGAGGATATTTTGTGCCTTTTGCAAGAACACCCCGTAGGTTTCAACTAAACATGGATAACTACTTCATATAATTAATCAATGAATTTGCTCTATGTTCAACCTTTCCTGAAATTGATATTGGTGGTGTTTAAAGCCCTAAATTGAATTTCTATAAGTTAGGGCTACGCACGCCTCCATTCCGAGTTGCAAGTCATGGGTTCGTCTCGTTGGTAACAACCTCTCTGGAAACAGGGGTAAAGTTGCGTACATCAGACCCTCCAAGACCCCACAATGCAGAAGCTTTGTACACTGGGCCGTCCATATTTATAAAAGGAAAACAAAAATATGCTTACTAATTTCTTGCTACCCACTTCCCATTTCGTCAGATCTGTACTTCTCTCAACTCTTCTAAGTCTTCCCCCCCTTCACAGCATCAAAATTCAAGACTTACATGCTTAGAATTTTTTTCGTTGTTTCTTTTTCCTTTTCTAACTTATGAATAGAATGATTTAAAGGATTCGGGTTTAGCAACAAGAGTAAATTCACGGTGAATGATGATTGTGGTGGCGGTGGATTATTAGGGCTTCTCCCAAATTTCTTTTTGGGTTCCCATTGGGTGAATCTATTTTCTGTTTTTGGTTGAAAAGATGAAAATCAAATTAATGTACTCAGATGTCTTTATTTTTTGTTTGGGATCAAAAAGTAACAACAATCAAGAAATAAAAAACAAGAAGAACAAACAAAAACAAGAAAATGGAAACGTTTGTAAACGGAGCCTAGGTATAAATTTGTCAGATCAGGAAGAAGAGTGGGCACCTCCAAGTCAGCAGAATGTTGTGGTTGGTAGCAAACGTTAGCCCTTAACTGGCCCTTTTGAAGAGAAAAGGACATTAACTTTCCACTTAAGTTTTCTCCATTGCTAGGCTGTAACTGTCCCAAAACTTCCAAAGAGAGACTTTCATCTGGCCTTCCTGTGGCATCCAACTGCATCACCAAAAACAATTGCAAGAAAAATGTGTTAAGGTATCACTCAACAATAAATTATGACAATGTTTTGGCCGTTTTTCCACAACCTATTCTGAAGTTTCCAAGTTTGTAATACATGAATACATTGTTAAAAAGGTAGTTCGTGAATTGAACCAGGCTGCTCTGTGTTCAAGCTAGAAGCTCAACGTCCAGACAGGGGCTGCAAGACCTATGGTCATAATCTTAATATATATAAACAAAGACCAAAATCACTTAGGATCCACAACTCCAGACAACAAAAAATCCCAATGTGATTACTTTTCCTCTTTTCCTTTCTTTTCTTTCTCACTAAAAAAATTGTTTACCCTTGACTTTCCACAGTCAAAGCTATGAAAAGAAAATCCATCCCAACTGGCGCATTATAATGTCAGGAATATTGCAATAGAACAAAGAACTTCAGAAAAGGGAAATTCAAAATCTAAAGCTGTTTGATATCAGGTTGAGGGCAAACCTTGATACATGCACGAGCGATGTTCATTTTGCCAACCAACTGGGGTGCAAGCATCAATTGGTTCAACTTAAGACCAGTTATTGAGACATCTCCAGCAAGCCCATTTGCCTCTCCAGTCTCTTTTGTTTGCACAGGTTCCATTTTCTTCTTAGGAAAATAAGATGGGTCATCATTGTTAGAAGGCTTAGTAACCTTCCCCTGAAATTTGACTCTTCCGGTTGCTTTCAAATGCATAGGTCTTAGAGAATCAAAAGGATACGAAGACACCAAGTTGAAAAATTCAAAACCACGCATACGTAAATCCATTTCAACTCCTTCAACATATATAGGCCTCGAAAGTTTCACATCATAATCTTCTCTGTTTAACAAGTATTCCTCAGGATAAGATGTTTCGACTCTGGCAGACACTTCAAAAGCAACAGATGAAGAACTAATGGTAATATACTCATGTGTGATGAGCATATCCCCTCGTGCATCACTAAAAGATCCTTCAGCTTTTGGCGCAATCCATTTAATGTCAAACCTCCTTCAGTTAAAATAAAGATAATTAGCCTCCCTCCCAGATCATCAAACAAATTTAAATCGAAATCGAAGTCAAGAAACAATGTAGATAGCAACTGGGTTTTGAGTAAAGTAAATGATAGGATCTTACGGCTTCAATAAGGATCCAGAGACTTTTGTTTCTCCATTTACTTCACCTATTGTGAAAGGCATGAAGTTAAGATAACCAGGCAAATATCGTTTCGTGATGTTATCAAAATTCAAGTTCCCTGAAAAGTTCACATCCATTGCTGTTTCGTCAACTTCACCCTAAAAATATAGAACTTTTCAGAATCGGAACAGAAGAAATAGTTAAGGTAAAGGTATTCAGCACTATGGGTTTCTCAGAATTCCAAAAAAGTGACAAAAAAATGAAAGACAATATCAGCACAGAGACCAGGAAAATGGAGCAAAATATCCCCGTTCGTGCTAAGAGCAATCAATTATCCCAACATCAGACTATCTGGAGTTCTTTACTTTCTTCCATTGCTTTTCTTATACGGTTCCGCGAGATATTGCCAGTAATTTTTTTTGAATTAAATAAGCAATATATCCCAATTTATATCATAAAGGTGGTCAAGTCACTGCAGCAAAAAGGGATTCGGCAGATGGAGGTCAAAGAAAACTCATGTGAACTCCATAAAAGAAGATATAAAATAAGGAACTTTAACTATTGTTTACAAACTCTAACATCTGAATATCAGAAATTAATGGATGACGCTCGGTATTCTGGGACAGGACTCAATAAAACATTTGTTATCACGAAATATTCCTGTAGGATGGAAGGTATTCCAACTAATTGTAGCTTCCACATCAATAAAATGTGTATAAGTTGAGGAAGATGCCGAAACGAAAAGCCAATATATATTAGCAGTAGAGATAATAATCAATTAGCTGCACAACAAGATTATCCTAAAAAAAGCAAAACAAATACGTGCACAACAAGCCAGAGAATAGATACTACAAAATGAGATGCGGTACCTCAGGGCAAATCCATGCATTCCCAGCCCCACGAATTTCTCCACCGTCAACCAGGCTAGCTCTAATTCCATACAAGTCCGCAACCTGGCACAAGCGAGTGATTCAAAAAGGGTTACCATTCCAAAACCAAAAGGAACATAAACTCTTATCCTTAAAATGCGCAAATTTCATAAGATATCTTACACAATTATCAGTATTGAACGTGAAATTAGCAGAAATGTACGAAAACGGGATACGGTCAATTGCTGCCACTGCACCAGCATCTTTACTTCTCAAAATAGCCTCATATGCAGCTGACACAGGGCGCTGGGAAACTGACTGAGATATCTTCCTTGAGACCAGCCCACTCCCAACAAACACAGGAGCATCTAATGGCCCTTGGCAATTGAACACTGCAGTCACTGAACCAGCTAACTGCAAAAAATGGAAGAAACAACATGAAGTAAATATTGAAAACTCAAGTAGTTGAGCTTCCTACAACCTAATTGCTTTTACATAATATTTCGACTCTCATAAAATCGGAGGTTTCCTTTAAAAAAAAATGAAAACTCACTTTGTAATTAGGATACAAATTCCTATTAGCTTACTGAACCTATTTGGCAGCTTGAGCAGAGATAGCCTGGAATCAGTGATGTTACGGTAATGAAAATGAAAACTTGGCTAGACATTAACAAAATTGAGAGAGAAGCAACCCCAATAAGTAAGTAAAGAAGGAAACCTTCAAAGAAGTTGTCCCGTTAATTCAATCTAAAGAAAGCCAGAGACCCAACACCTTAAAAGCCAAAACATAAAACAACACATTTTTCTTTTCTTTTTGGTTTTTGGTGAATTTTCACAACTTACATAAACCCAGAAACGAAAAGGTAAAACTTTCACTCCTGCAATTCAATCAAATCCCAATACATGGTTCAAAAGTCTAAATTTTGAGGTTGAATATATGAAATTGCAACTAATGGGAAAGAAGTAAATCTAGACACCCGATGGATGATTCCTAAAAAGATGGACTTTGAGTTACAAAAAGAAATTAAAAAAATAAGGGCGAGTACTGATAGATTATACAATAACTTGCAATTGCATTATAGACAAAACAAAATGCATACCGGGAATAACAAGGGTTTCATCTTAAAAGTTTTCATCAGGGCATTTACTTCCACACAAGGAACCTGGAAAAGATAATAATAAATGGTCAGAAGACAAACAGAAGAAAGTAAACAATATAAAGAAACCATTGTAACGTAAAATATAGGTTTTCCTAGTAAGGTAGAATTGATATGGCACCTCCATCTCAACCCTAAATCCTCAATACTTAGCTACGAGACACTTCTAATCCATCAAGTTTACTATTTTTAAGATCACAAATATGCTCGAGTGTTTGGAACAAGCCTCCCAAGAGAACCTCTGCACCCATGGAAATGATAGCCACTATCTAGAGCTGTTTACATACAATGAGAGGATTCATCTAACCAAAGGTTCAAATTTTCTAACATAATTGACAAATCATGTTTCAAGTGACAACTTTAAACAGAGGGTGCTTTCATGCAGCACTTGATTCAAGTTCCAAAAGGGATACGGTTATATAATTACTGAGTTTGCAAATTTTTATAAGTGAAGAGGTAGAGACGATATCTACAAGTAAATATGTTCGATAAACATAGACTTGCTTCAAGGTGCATCGAACAATTCAATTCCTTTCATTTTTTCAAGGTATACTTTCTTCAAGCAATAAAATATTTTAAGGAAAAGAATTACCTCTGCCACACAAGAAATATGAAATAGTTTTGCAGATGAGATTTAATGCATGGGCGTAATAACAGAAACGAAAGAGACCAGGGCAACTACTCAGAAAATACCATACCTGACACATAAGGTGAAACTCTCCTTCATCTGGATTAATACCAAAATCCCCAGAAGCTTCTACAGGAACATTACCGAACCAGCCACTCGTATTATGTAAAAAAATACGTTGACCGCGGAAACACAAACTTGCAGATGTCTCCTGCACAGAATGAAAGCAAAGTAGTCCAGTAAAACATCCCAAATGGCTGCAGGCATCAATATGAAACACTCAAGCTTACAAGGAATCAGGATTGCAGTAAAACGGCAAAAATATCTTTATTCTCAAACAGTAAGGTAAAGAATAATACAAGGGCAATGAAATGTTAATAATCACAAAGGGAATGACGAGAGTACATTGGCACATTTGCCTGAGCCTGCACAAATTGGGGGTTCCATATATGATTGATCGGCAGCTAATACCGTGGCAAAATAACTAGATTTTGTTGCCTTAAAAAACACTTAAAAGCAATAAAGTACAGGACATATGTCCAATGAATTAATCTTGCACGTTAAAAATATTTATACATCTAACTTCCAAATATAATTATCATCAGAAAATAGAATCACTATACACATCAAATCAACAGAAATCTGATCCAACTACTAAAAGGTTAGTTCTGAAAGTATCAAAAGGTACATAGTACTATACGACCATTAGATACAGTTTCAATAATGTAATGCAACACGCCTAACCATATTCCACGGGCTTAAGCCATTGACATCCCTTGCATGTTTCCACTTTTTAAAATTGACCATCAAGATCATTTTAACCATATTCCTCTCATGCTCCATTGGCATACACAATCCATAAGACGCCATGGTACATTAAATAAGGATCTTCATAAGAAAAAGAGCAAATTTGTGTCTATATATAATATATATGTACAATTACATATATACATACATACATATATATATAAATAGAGAGAGAGAGAGAGAGAGAGACTCAAACTTACAGAAAAACATGATGGAGCATCCAAGATTTGAAAGGCCAAACCTGTAACATCAAGCTGTCCGTGGAGACTAGGAAAGGTCTCACCTTTTGACATACATATGTGGACCTGACCATGCATATAATACGTATTTAGAAACAAAAAAGAAAATAATTAATCGTAATTATAGACTAACAATAACAAAGACCATGAAATTGTAAAATGGGCTTGGAAAACTTACTTTATACAATAAGTTAGGGTGTTTTGGTCTTTGGGTGGCCTTTGACAAAGGCTTTTGCTTAACCTAGTAGAGAAACTGCTACATCCATGGTTCTAGTAATTCTTGTCAGGTTCTATCCTGTTGTAAGCATTAGTAGACAGTGTAGGATACAGTTGGTTTGGTTTGTAGCAGTGTATACATTGAAGGCTCAATTTCTTGAAAAGCTACTAAGACGTCCTATATGATCGTATGACAAAATATTTACTTCAATGGAGGATTATTAAGTGGTTAGATAGAGATTCTGCAGCCATGTTTGACCAGCTATGGGAGTTTGTGCCACAACCTGGCCCATGGGTCTTAGAGTTGTCAATGCAAATAAAGATTAGGGTCTCTCTACAAAAAATTTCAATAGGAGAACCCAGGAAGGCCAGGACCAAATTCCTAATTCATATAAAAATACACCTTCCCAGTGCCCCCAAACTGATGAAGCACTCAGCATCAATTATTATACATAGAATATATGCCTTTGTTTCTACTCCAAAGTTACTTTCATGATCTGAAAACCCCACCCCAACAGAAACAATTTATTACAGAGCATGTTACACCCCTTTGATTATAACCGATATGAATTCAACAAAAATTATATGGCGTTCCCCAGCTCACCATACTAAACTAAGAGGGTGAAAGTCCTTACGGCCACAGGAACTTATCCCGTATAAAACCAAAAAGAGAAAGCTTCATCTCCTCTTTCATATGAAGGCCTTTGAAAATGTATGCTCCAGTCACAGAACCATACAGCATAACAAGAGGGTCTTTGAGTCCATGTTTTTTAAAAAGCTCCTTTTTTGCAAAGTGGAAAATTTCTCTTTTGATGCACTCAAACTATCTTATTCAGAACACATGAAGCCAGCAACTTTTCCACAATGCCCCTTACTCCACAACTAGTTCCAAGGGAACACTCACTATCCAAATCACTCCAAAACTGAAAATTTTCACCAGTAGACTTCCTAATGCAGAACGTCTTTGGAATCCTTGCCTCCATTTAGCGATCTACTCCTTCCTTTCTTTCCTTTCCTTTCCTTTCCCACATTAATATTCTTGCTCTATCTAACTGGTTCACTCAAATCTCCTTATTACACGTCCCAACCACCTTGGACAATTCTCTCTCATCTTACACTTAATTGAAGTCACTCCAAGCCTTGCTTGGATCTCTTCATTTCCAACCTTATATTACCTAGTCCTCGAACACATCCATCTCCACATACACCTCTATTCCATTCATTTTGTGGTCATTTTAATTCGTAGCTACCCAATTCTCACTTACATACAATAAGGTTAGGCTTACAGCAGTACTATAACCTTTCCTTTTAACCTTGAAAGCATGTTGCGATAAAAAAAAACTCCTGAAACACTCTCCATGTCATCCATCCTGCTTGGATCTCATAATTAATATCTTGTTCTACAAAGGTGACTCTTCCCTTCATGCGCACTTTTTCTTCCAGTGCAATATACTTATCAAAGAAATAATAAACAATTACACTGGCCTGTATGTTTCATAGGAGCTCAGGAAGACATTCATGTGAGAAAATAAGAAGTGAAGTTAAAGTAGTACCTCACCAGTAGCTCTTCCTTTAGACCACATGATTGGAATTTCTAAGATCCTTTCAAAAAGCTGCATGAAAGTAACAGACAAAAAAGGTGGATAAGAATCCAAACATATCATGAAAGATACCAACTAAACTTTCCATTTTAAGACAACACTATTCAAGGTTGTTCATATTGGACTACTCACGATATACCTTACCGGGGCAAAGAGATTTACTACTTTCAAGTTTGCATGCCAACTCTGCTCAACAATATCAACAAAAACATCTGTAGACAGCCAGCCACCATCTTCGGACGTTATGTCAGACCTCCACATCCTACAGTTTCCACTCAGTTGAACGTGCACACGGCCATAGTAGTTTTGAAACTTTATATGCCCATTAACATTGTCCATCTCCCTATGGAAGATGCACAAGAACAATAGATAAGTCACTGGGCTGAAGAAAACCATTTCTATAAAAAAAACATCATCATACCAACAGGTACTAAACCATTGCTTAAGATTGTCCATTGACAAACATAGAGCTCATAACCTAGCAGTTTCACATAAAGGTTATGTTAAGTAAAAAAAAAACAATAATCGAACCCAAGATCCAGAATACCTTTTATACAGCTGGTATATATGTTTCGGTAACAGATGGTACTCGTGCACCATTTTGAATATAGAGATAGAGAATGAAATTAAATTAACCCAAAACAATAAAAGCATATTAAGCAAAAATCAATAGTAGAGAAAAAGGTAAACATAAACTTTACCGAGGCTCCTTGTCTCCGTATCCAAGTAGCATTAGAGATCCATTTTTGAAATGAACAGAATCCAACATAACAGGAAGCGTTTTCTCTACGACTGTGCTCCGTCCCTCATCTTCATCTTTGACAAACTCAGCAAAGATACCTTCAACCCTTGGACCCATATCTGACTTCAGTCTTTGGACAGAACTAGCAAGATAGCAACACCATAACTCCAGCAAATTTCTTGACAAAACAGCTAATCCCAATTTAAAGCTTGAGAACCAGACTGGGTATGAGTGGCCCGTCGCAAGCAAAGGCTCGCGGTGTAGAAGACTTGCATCATGAGATTCACAGACCTCACAACTGTCTGAACTATTGTCAAGGGTCTCAGACAATTTATCTTCCGACTTGCAGGGATCACTTGGGCTATCCACATCTCTACTTGAGCCTTCCCTTCCTGAGTCCTTGTCATCTACATCAAAAGTATCACCTTTTCCTTTTCCTTCAACACCGATACCAATTGTAAGTTTGTCATTTGAGTTCCTAATGGAACTCGTAAGCAATGGATCACCTGATAGACTGATATTGCTACTGTCGCCATCAGAACAGTTTTCCAAGCGAGAATGCCGGATGATGGTGTTTTCTTCACATTCGGAATTCGTTTTCCATATTTTTGCTAAGTCACCCATAGCTGTAAGATCATGATCAGCAGCTTCAATTTTTCCAACATTATCCCCTTCGATATGATAATCAGGCATGTTCTTTTCATCACCGAGTCTCACAGAAGGGCTGGCAATAAAACCACTTTTACTTCTCATGGGATGAGTTAAACCAAGTGTATCGTCAAGCTCTTCAAACGATGAATTTGGACCACCGAACTTTCCTTGCGATATAACTGAGAAATAAGAGCAAGCAGCTGATGCACTCCGTTCCAGAATTCTTCTTTTCGCTGTAGAACCAGTGGAAGATATACATCTGCTGTTAGATTTCCTCTTAATTTTAATCCCTATAGGCCCTGGTAAAAATCTGGACATTATTTTAAGGCCTGAACCAGAAATTTTCACTCCAAATGCTTTCTCTATGTCAGCATGCTTCAAATCATACTCAGGACCTGCATCCATACAGTGGTGATCTTGCCAATGCAGTCTCTCATCCATGCAGAAAAATGAATCAGAGGTTGCTAATTCAGCCTGATGATTGTGATTTTCGTTCGACACATCAATCTCAGACAGAACATAACCCAAATCTGCAGCTTTCCTAGCTTCAACATCTCTCTGCTCCTCAAAACGAGAACTGATTCCCTCTCTAGCACATCTCCTGGTTTTTGTACGATGATCAATTCCTTCTTCACTTGACAAGTGCCTTTGTACAGTGTCCTCAGAAAAAGGTAATCCTAACCAGGTATAGTTCCTCTTCTGTACAACCAGTAAACTTGGATTTGAAAGAACTGCATCAATCACAATTTTTCCTCTCCTCAAACTAGCAAAAGGGAGAACCCGTAATTTTACAGTGGGGACCTCCCCACAAGAAAATTCTTCCTTATGAGGCCCAACTGAACAGGCCTCCAACGTAATGCTCAGAGCTGAAATCTTGTGAACCTTTCCAAAATCAAGTTCCCTCTGAATAACCTCACTCACTACCGAACAAACTGAAGGTAAAAGCTTGGCTTCAATATAAGACTTGGCTTTTGCCTTTCCATACCATACCAACAAGCATACACCAGAAAGCACAGCACAAATAACAGAGCACCTGATTAAAAGTAACCCTTCTTCCCATAATGGAGACAAAGACCTAGCAAAAGTTTTGTCCCCAACAAGGGGATCTGTTACACGTTTCACAATCAACCCACCCCTAAAGCCTACATTCTTCCATAGTAGCTCTACATTTCTCCCACAAAAATGAGAAAACCTGATTCCCTCGGAAATCCAGTTATTCCTCTTCGAGCATCTGCACTGGCGAAAAGCCCTTCTAGGTAGTTGCACTCCTTCCGAATGAAATAAATTACCAATGTTTCTCCTATCAGTTGAGCATTGGAATGGGAACCCCAAAAAAGTATTACGCAGCCCACTGGCCATTATTTTCCACTCATACACTGTAGGCCAACTTGAAATTCATTTTTTGGGGGACCAAGATCAAGCTCTTAGTCCCCTTCAAAACTTTCGAAGATCGACCGGTAACAAACAATGAATACCTGAGCAAAAGACAAATATGAAAAAATGAAAACGAGAACTCCAATTACCGTTGTTTTAACCAATGTTACTTCAACACAGACAGAAACTTATGTCTTTCCTTTCTTATCTTACTTTGCTCTTTGAACTTTTATTTTTTAAAATAGAGGGAGGACTGTAGCTCATATGACATTAGAACACGCATATACCCCCTTCCTAAACAAACTTGCAATTGAACAGGGGAAACACCTTAATAAGTACGAGAGACGCTGAAGTGCAGGGGCTGATAAGTTCAATATACATACAAAAATTTTAAATTCGGTCAAAATGAGAAGAATGTTGAAGCCATTGCTCAATTTTCCAGTAAACAATCAAACATGGTTTGTCAAACATAAAAATCCACGTGCTTCATTTTAAAATGCTTATTTGGATTTGATATGAACTACATGCATGAATGGCTGTCATTTCCCTATTGCGGTCAAGAAAGGCTATCTATAAGCCTCTATAGTTTAGCAGAAAAACAATGCTGTGCTTTAGACAAACCTATAGTTGAGAATCCACAATTTTTAGTTTAGACAACATATTATGCATTGCCCCTCAGTGCATCAGATCTTCAATTAGATGCTTGTACCATTTTTTTAGATGTTTGTTTGTATGTTTCACAACCCAGATTTTCAAAAAAATCTTAGCCCCTTTAATAAATTGCTTTTAAGAAGAAAAACGAGTCCTGCAATAAAAAGCATTTAACAAAAACCCCAATTATATCCAACATAGCCCTCAAAACCCAACCAGCGAACTTATCTCAGCCCTCTACTTACTTCCTAAGACCAGCCCTAGCATAGACCTAAGCCTTAATGCTTCACCCGAACCCGACAACCTTGCTCTTGGATCAACCCAAAGGGTATTCCCACCAATGTAACTAATTTTAAGCTCTAAACTTTCATCAGTATACCTCAAATTCTAACATAGAGGTTGAGATATGGAGATTGCACATAACGGACACCCTAAACATAAAAACAAAACCAAAAATGAACAACAATCACCTAATTCAAGGGGAGCATTGTAGCCAAACCCTGATTTTTTTAAGGATTGGATAGTGTTTGCATACACTAGTGGGAGGGTTCCCTAGAGTTTAATCCCAATAAGTGCCTTCCCACCAGATTATCCATTTTCATTCCCTAAATTATAACCACTATACCTCAAGCTCTAAATTAAAGACTAAGATATGAAAAACGTCCTCTTCAAATCCTTAACTTAAAAATAGAACTTGGAGTAGGGGTCACTATAGCAAACCTTAAATCGAATAGCATTACATACACTGGTGGGATAATTCCCTAAAATTTAGAAAACGGGCATTTACGGGCAGTGATGTAAGTGCCCAACGGATGCAAACCCAAGGAGAAGAGTTTTCCTAGGGATTGAATACACTGGCGGACGTTCGTGATTTTAACCTCTAATTTCATATGGAGGCATTTACGGGCAATGGTGGTCGTAGTGCCAACTCTGCAACTAAAAAACTCCCCACTCCTAGAGCCAGCTTGGTATTGATACTTACCACCTCCTTCGGCTTTTCTTCTTGGGGCTTGTAATATATACTTTTAATGTTTTGTTTTTCTCGATGCTTTTAGAAGCATGCTTATGGATGTTTTTTAAAGTTGCTTCTACTTTTTTTTTTTTTTTAATTATCAAAATAATATCAATTATATTCCATATGTTTTCCATACGTACCTATTTATATCTTTTCTTGCAAAAAAAAATAGCATCACCCTTACCGAACATCACACTATCTATCAAAATAACTTTAAACATTAATATTACACCCGCTTTTGTAAACAAACTTTTAATAAGTAAGTTGTCAAAAACAACGGCATTCCCAAACTACGGCCCTAAAACTGAACCAAATCATCACCCCGAAACCTTGCCCCAGAAAGCTAGTACAAAACAAGGACAAATAATAATAATAATAATAATAATAATAATAAAGAGATCGAATCATGCATAAACGAGGCAACAAAAGCAAACACCTCCTGCTCGCGGCGGCGATGGGCGGTGGCGATGGGCTGAGCTCCGACTCCGGGCAGATGGCCAACGGATTGGGAGTGAATCTATGCCTGTTTCGTATATGTGTTGTGTACGTTAGAAAATAAATGAAAATGAATGAAAAAGATAAAAATAATATATATATATATATATATATCATCATCCCGAAAATTCTTTTTTTTTTTAATATCGTAAAATAAATATATATTATACCCGCGAGCTTAAAACAATTCAAGTATATTAATACTCGAATTCAACTCAAAATTGAATTAAATATGTAAGCCTACAAAATCGACTCATTTAGTACTCAAGCCGAACTTGACTCGAGCAATATTGGAATAGAGAACGAGCTACTCATTAAAAGCTCGACTCACTACCATCTCAGAACATTCATAGTAATATTTCTAAAGAAGGGATTTCTCCCCCCCTTTAATTTCTTAAATGAGAAATTGGGAATAAAAATCTCTACCATCAGTCTTTTTAAATATAGAAAGTTTTTTAGAAATGTTATAATAACTTTCTCCAATGACAAAGTCATTATTCACAATTTCTCCATAAATAAGTAAATTTTGTTTACCAAAATAAAATAAATATATCAATATATTAGAAAAAAAAAAATTAGAATTTATTAGTTTTATATTGTTATTCATTGATCGTTTATAAAGTCTAATAGAAATAATTTTCTACAAAATCATGTTTAGAAATTTAATAAGAAATCTGCTCTGAATGCTCTTAGTCTTCAGCCATTCTTTTCTTGTTTCCAAAATAGAAACTGATAATAAAGGTTTTATTACAGCATTCATAGCAATTTTTATATTTGAATTTTTTTTTCTATTACAGAAATGAAAGATGAGATATTATTTATATCAATGTTTCTATATTTATCAATTTATGAAAATTTGTTCAGAAATATTACAGTGTATTTCTCAATGGAAAATCTAATATTCACAATTTCTTTTTTTAGTTATGTAATCTTTTTCTAAACATCCAAGCGAAGAGAAAGAATATATATTAGTGACATGGAGGCTTGATTTAGCAATCAGGCTAAAATTATTAGAATTTGTAGAGCCAATTGAACTTGATCCAAAGTTTAGGGACTAAAATAGGAAAAAATAGCCAACTAAAAAGTCTATAATACCCTAAGATGCAACAGAAAAATGTAACAGCGTTAAAATGAGAATCAAAAGTGCACAACATGCATACTTCAGGGACCAAAAGTGTAT
This sequence comes from Embelia ribes, assembly GCA_001753735.1. Lineage (NCBI taxonomy): Eukaryota > Viridiplantae > Streptophyta > Magnoliopsida > Ericales > Primulaceae > Embelia > Embelia ribes. The sequence continues at coordinate 6,252 of MKEJ01024297.1, read as the reverse complement.
GATATATAGCATTTAGGGACTAAACGTGAATAATACAAAAGTATGATGGCAAAAATGGGACATGTACTATAGTTTAAGGACTAAAAATGAAATTAATCCTTAAAAAAATTAACAAAGCCAAGCCTAAAGAAAATTTAAGAGAGGTGATTCCTGATCGCAACCAGAGCTGCGTTGATGTTTACCAAGTAAATATCAGATAAATACATAAACGGAAAAAATGAAGAACACTAAGCAAGCTAAACTCTCACCCTGTTCGTCTTTCAGTTGTTGCAACTTGTGAAGTTCACTTTTTTCAGAAGTGTCAAGATGCCGAACCTGCAATATAATATTTTTAACAGGTGTTGACTAAAAACAGGACCTACAGAAAAGACTATGCTAAATTACTCAGAAAACACACCTGATAGTGAAGGGTTAGATGCTCAACAGGGGAACTAACTGCTTCCCTTGATTTCGCACAAAGCCTAACAACCTGTAATTATTTTAAAAAGGATAAATATACATTAACAGTGACAAGATCAAATAGCACGTGAAGTCCGAAAGAAACTTAATACATCATATGTCCTGCAATGTACAATTATACATTTTGCAAGTCAAAGAAAAACATACGAGTCATACAAAGTTCCAGCCAGACTGATGGGAATCCGTTCCAACAGCTAGAATTTTGTTCAAAAGAATAGCAAAAAAACCATGTAAATTGTTTCAATAAAGAAAGTCGTAATATGAAATCGCTTTGGCTTAGAGGACCCATATCCAATACAATAATCAGTGGTGGCACACTCTTCATAGTGTTCAAGAGCATAGCAAGTTAACAGCCACTGTTTCAATTGCTACATTTTACAGTCACTTTTAAGGCAACTGATTAGGACAAAGTTCCATTAAAACCAATCATGCCACGATGAGCTGTTAACTTTGAGGACTTTGAGGATCCCATCCCTTGCACCTGACCACAGATTGTGTCTCAATACCAGTCTCAACAATTCAAGGCAGCCGAATACCCAGGTTAGCCTGACAAATACCCATCCGTAGATTGCTTTATGGAGCAGCTAGACTGCTCCATGAAAAACGTGTACCAACCTCACATATGCAATGTATTATGACTAAATCATAACAAGAAACAAATATTGCTGTAACTAATGTTTTTGTAATTAAGTAGCATGTACCTTCAACCCTGTGGCGCTGATCTTTTCAGCTAGTTGGTCAACAGCCACGTTACTAGGAGCACAAACCAAAACCTAACAAGAAATGCAACCGAAGACAAAGTCATGAAGCGAAGTACACTCTGCAATTAACTAAAGAACATATGAAAATTACCTGCCCCTGCCCTTGTTTAGCCATGTGATACACAATTGCTGCCGAAGTAACAGTTTTTCCAGTGCCAGGTGGACCTTGAATTAAACTGATTGGCTTTTGAAGCACACTTTTTACAGCAAAAATCTGTCAACCAACAAATAAATAAAGGACATAAACCTACTTACCAAACAAAAAAAAAGGAAAAAAAAAATTACAACCAAAACTATAATAATAAGACAAAAAAAACTGTTGGAGTGAGAAGGAAAGGCAACAAAAGAACAGCGCAATAGAAAAAGAAGGGCATAAATTATATATAGTACTATAGTGTACTACTGAGATTATAAAATCATCACAGTTCACAGCTTACTTGAGACGCATTAAGCTCTGGCAGACCAGGTGCACCAAAACGACGAGGCAATGTATTACGGACCATCTGAACCTCAACTTCATGTCCCAACAAATGGTGGTAAATGTACCTTTATACAGGCAAAATATCAAAGAAATCAAAGTCAACTCAACTGACGACCAACCAAGAAAAGAAAACCTAAAATTTGTAATGAAAAAGCAGTAAAAAAGAATCACACCAAAGAACGGCAGTTTTTCAAGAATTTTGCACGGTAAGTAATTCGGATTTCAAGTAACAAGCCAAGACACCAAATATGTACTTTTCCATCTTCCCAGTAATTTGGCTAGTCAAGCAAACCACAATAGTATCGAGGTGAAGTATCACAAATAGGATCTCAGGATACATAACCTTGAAGTAGTTCAGATGCCAAGAACAAATTCAATGCTTCTGCCACTTAGATGAAGAGTTAAACAAATCATTCCTCATTTTAAACATAAACCTAAATAATGTGCATTCAAATGAAGTCCACATCACACAAGCATGTTAGCATATACACTGCGTTAGATGTAAAGCTCTTCTGCAATCTGTTATATGCTTCATCTTTCCACAGCATCTGATAAAACAAAAGTAGCACGAACTTGGATAAAGTTGAATTCTCACTACAAGTAGACAGCTCTATAGAGAGCTTTCTTCACTATCCTTCTTTATAAGCTATAGCATGCATGAGGAAGACTGAGAGAAAATACAAAATAGCGAAGCAGAAAAGCATGATAAGCTAAAAGAAATTAAGAAAAGAATATAGTGGGATTTTCCATAAGGTAGGAGTGCATGCATGTCCAACGGTCACCAGGATAAAATCGCCAACATTTTAAAGTTAAGGCATCAAGAAAAAATTATAACAGCAACAAAAACGTAATATTGAGTGCTGTCCGCCAAACAAGTAACAAAAGAAACCCCTCAATTTTCTCATTTTTCTTTAACATGAAAAAGCCCTTCCCGATCATATGCTTAATCAAATATTTAACAAGTGTTATACCAGCCATTCATTCCCACCATCTTCGAAATACACCAGAAATAATTTTAGTTACGAATATAATGCACAGATAACAATATAATAAAGGGCAATCAAAATAAGATCCCTAGTCCATATTTACAGCCAGGAAGGATAGTAAAAGGAAAAAGCTTAAAGTTTAAAGGATGTATTTTATAGAGATTAGAGTAGTCCACCCACCCACTAACACTTGTTTCATCGACAGCAAGAGTTTTCATTGCCCCCTGCATCCGATCGAAACTCGTGCTCTTCCACACGAAGTCAACACTAAAGCCATGGTTTACATCAACAGGAACTCCCTGCAGATATATGGGCGTTAATGGCTGCCTGCAGTTGCCATCCAAAGCAAAAAGACATTACTAAACTACCTGACTGGCACGAAGCTCAAGAGCAACCTCCTCTTGCGCAGTTAATTTTACCTACAACAAACATAAATGGACATATCATCCATATTGACATCCAACTTATTTCAATATTAAAGACTTTTTTTAACACAGTGACAGAGCTTACTACATGTCCAACGGATTGCCAAGCCGGATGAACTGCATCGCCAGAATAACGCAACCGCAATTCGTCACCAGGTACCAGACGCAACTCATTATCTTCCTACAATGGCAGAAATAAAAAGTGTGATTTTTAGCAGGATACCAACTAAAATCAAAGATGGAATTGAAGTAACATAATGTGGAGACAGCTGCAAATGAAATTGGGGAATATAGAGGACGACGTAAAATCCAAGTTAGCGAACCACCTTTGTGAAAACAAAATATGCAATGCGCTTCTTGTTCAGACCGATATCCCACCGTACTGTCACATTGTCTTTGCTTTGAGATTCTTTCATCATCTAAAGACAAAATTCAACTAGGAAAGGTCAGATAACCATGCACTTGGGGCCAGAATCCAGATAATACTAATAAAGTTCGGTTGCTCCACAGATGAGAAATCATAGAAAGAAAGGAGGAGAAAAATAAGCTAAATAAAGAACACAGAAATAAAAGCAACACACATACTTTATCATAGTCAGCTTCAAGCTTAATAAGTGGCGCGAACACATTTTGATACTGCAAAGGAAATATAGCAGCATAAGCCTAAAAATGCATGCTAACATAAACAGCCAAACACACACTCTTCAAATAATCTCAGTTCTTATTATGTAAAAGATTCTCTACTGCAAATACAGGAACCTGATAAGCATCCTCATACTTCAAGGCGACAGGCTGGGGTTCATCATCCACGCCAGGCTTCTCAAGATCTTCCAAGGTAGCATCAGGATTGGTCTTCCATAGCTCTTCAACCTTGTTTATTTGTTGTGCACTAATTTGACGTGCCCTCAATTGCTCTTGTTCAGATGGAACCTGCAAACCACAAGCTGTAGGAAAAAATACTGCCTAAAAAACAAAAACAAATGTGCCGAAACAAGAGGTAGAAACCTTAACAAGCCAAGGAAGAAAACATCTATCATCAATAAGAGGGCACCATTGACTCAAATCCCAGTTCATGTCCTTTAAAGCATTTACGCTAAGACATGGTTCTCTGCAAAGTAGAACCACAACACTCTCAGTCTTGGCAGAGATGAATCCAAGCAGGAAAACATTCCGGCATCCACAATTGTAACATTCAAGGATTGTTTCTCCCAGGGGGCTATCTTTATGAAGACAGACTTCTTTGTGTTTCGCTCGAACCTGCAAAAGAAATAAGTGAACAATCTTACGTATTGATAAAGAAAATCCCTACAGAGAAGATCCTATTCAATCAGAATGTGGACAAGCTGCTTCAAACTAGCCAAAATGAAGTTTTAGACGGGATATAAGGGATAACAATAAAGGGGTCTCTCCCTTGAATTAAATTAGTTTTGTAATACTTATTGTACCCTTTTGCTCCATAATAAAAAGAGGTTCACATGTTTCTGGCAATTTAGACTTGGATCTTATCTATCAAAAACAAAAAAAGAGAATTAGACTTAGATCTTATCTACATACAACAGGATAAAAATTCAACAAAAAGAATAAACATAATAAGGTAATGTTAGATGAATCCAGTTGTGTAGCGTCTTACTGACAGTACGTCACCTAGACCTATATGAAGCCCCATGATTTTGACTGGCGCCTGCGTGAGCTCCTTATGCGCCTTTGGCAACACTAACAATGCATGTACACACACACATATTACGCCTAGGCTATGTTTTCCAAAATTACAGTGTTTGCTACCAGGTATGTAGAATCAACAATAAAAATCCAAATACACCACTACACATTTTTGGCTGCTTGTAGGTGTAGGCGTATCAATAAATTCCACAAACAATGGCTTCAAGAAAACACAATAATGCCAAGTCACACCAAATGAAGTGTACTAAAACTAACTTTGATGTCCCCAAAAACCACTCTGCTGGTTAGCACAAGCAACTACATTGTTGTAACTATAAATAGCCAAGACTCTTCTCTAGGTTACATCGAATGGTAATTCCTTAATTAAATGAATACTTCCTTTTGAAAAAATTAAATTATAGCAGAAATCAATTAATTAAACCCTAATAATTCTTAAATCAATTCACGCATATAGTTGATTCAGCAGTTGTCACTTATGCACCAGACCGCCTCCCAACAAACCTGGTATGCTTTTAATTGTATTGTATCGAACATCTTAGTGTTTTCAATCAACTGATTTTATGTCAACGTGACACCTCTAGGAAGCATACATTTTATATGATAAATGGAGTTCATTGTCATATTAATTGTGTTATTACTTCATAGAGACGCGGTCATAAATTTTAAGATATGACATTTGTGTTTTCAATTTTCAAGTCTAATTAAAAAATAATTATGATTAAAAATCATAAGCCATAAGTAAAATGGGTCGCGATGATAGATTGCTGTACACTTGTTCTCACAAAGACAACATGAGTTTGTTTTTCATACACGAAAGAAAAGTCACTTGGAAGAACATTTTAAATATTTCACTTGTACCATCTTCCTTAAGTTAGTAAGATTCTAAATAAGAACTACACATGGTACATGACTTTTATTGACCTTCTAAACAAGCAACAAGTTAAATGTAAGCATTTTTCTTTTTTCGGCGAGGGGAGGGGGTGTTGAGATATGGTCCTATATTATTTCATGAAACAAATATGTCCCTTTAAACTCCCCCTGAATCATCCCTTCCAATCTCTCTCTAAAATGATATCCAATTTCATTATAGATTGTTTTTTCCCCTTCTTTTAAAAGAAATCACAGCTCTGCTCCTGCAATGAACCTTAACTAGAACATGTACTAATGAATCAAAAACACAAACAAATCGAAAGATTATTAAAGAGGCGTAATTAACAGATGGTTGACAATGTACCTATAGACTCTACACTCATACAGAATCTTCTACAGCTGAAAAACGCAAAATACCCATACTTCATCTTTCTAAAAAGTGCATGCGCTGAAACAGCTATTTTCTGCAACTAAATGCCATAGTATATGAATTTCGTCACTCTCCTATGAATCAATGAGATTATGATCTACCCAAGGTTGTTAAAATCGAGATTTTACGTAGAATCGGTAGAGGGTCCGTAAAATCGAAT
>MKEJ01024296.1:0-38032 GCA_001753735.1 Embelia ribes | reverse complement strand
TGAGATTCTCAATCAATTAGTAACCTTTGTTCCCACGAATTCGGGCTCTCATGTCAACCTGACAAGCAAAAGTAGGAATGTAAGCAACGATGCTAATCTCCTGTTCAAACAATCTCAGGCACCCAACAATCTCAGGCCCCTGAATTCAAGAGATACTTTTCTGGAGAATAATTTCTGCATTTTAAAATGTTTGAATTACTATGTTATCAACTTCCAAGTTGCACAGTTTGATTCTATACCCCAAAACAAAACAAAACAAAACAAAAGAAAAAGAAAAAAAAAAAGGCAGCAGCGAAGTGAACACTTAGCGCACAACTTTTACATCTTTTTCATATGACCAAAACCTGAGTGTATGCTCGTATCCCTCGATAATTAAAAAAATATGGCAAAAAAGGTGTGCCGTAGCCTAATGAACAACAAACAAGACAACTAACATACTGTACACACATGAATTAAGAAAATGGAATAGCATTTATCAGGTGCTCCTACACCTTGTTTGTAGGCATGCTTAAAGCAATTAACCTTCTAAAATAGGACGATACGATGAAGTATAGACACCTGGGGAACACAAATGTCCGCAACTAGGACACATGTAGCATGTTGCCAGAGAAGCAAAACATATTGTTACGCTGACCACAACTTAACATCTAAAAGATTCACAGCTCACATTTGTTGCATACCAAACTTGATAAATTATGGATTTGAAAATTATGAGAAGCTACGACTCGGTCATCATGAAATCTCAATCAATGACCATTTTTGCAAGCATGATAAGTGGACTTAACTAACTGCCACTAACTATCAAAAGAAAACAAAGTGCAAGCTTAGAAACAAAGAATCAATATCAGTGCGACAGACAAAAACATGCCTGGCCTCTCTTACAGTTGAAATATGTTTCCCGCAACCCAACACACTCACTTGATATCAATGGGCTCTTCTCTTTAGCACATTCTCGGAAGGGTCGATTCTCAACCTACACATAAACAAAACAAGTGACCTTAATTGAACTAGTGATACGCTTCAACATGTAATGAAAGTATATAGCAAATGTACAGGCACCTTAATCGAACTTGGGATCCTCCACCAAGAGAAATGAATAAATGAATTCCTACCAAGCACATATGTAGAAAAAAACGATATCCAGCTTTTAGGCTTGTTCCTGATTTTCTACTCCTCCAGCCGAATACCGCCAACGCTAATAAAATTACGACACCCCCAAAAATTTAAGACATTTAGACCCCTTAAAAAAATTTCATATGATGTTCACCATGCATTCTACTTCACTTCGAATCCATTTACAAAATTAGAATAGAACTTTTGTCATTCCGTCAATTACTAGTTTAGGGAAATTCATTTTTCACAACCTAGTTTATCCATTTTCAAGCCCCTATCAATATCTGAGTGTAATCTCATGATATTTTTAAAATCTTAATTTTTAGTGATTAACTCTCTAATTCATTTTATAATCATTAAAGGAGAAATTATATAAAATAATCGACAATATTTCGCCAATCTAGGAAGTAGTTAAGCACGTATCCATTTCTATATTTAACATTTAAGAGCCCACCATGAACTCCTTAATCCAAAGAAGAAATTTATCAAAATGAATTAATTTTTAAAAACTATTTCTTGCGAATTTCTGCTTATTTCGATTGATTTTGGTATCGTTTCATTTGACAATTCGTGGATTGAAGATCTTTTTGTTTGATTAAGTTGTTCAATTTCAATTCTTGGAATTCTTTAGGGCTTCTCCGTGTTTGGGAATTAGATTAGAGATGACTTTGTGGGCACCGGTGCCAGAGGAATTAGGTTATGTTGATGAAGCAGTTCCAATAAAAAGATTTTACTTAGATGTAGCTTCGATGCCCACAAATTTTCAGCAATCTAATTCAACAAGGGTTTCTGGTAAAATCAATTTATTGAATATCCCTATTACAGATGTGCCCCTGCCTATTAAACAAATTCAATCCAAGGATAGCAAACCTGCTATTCATTTTACCCAGTTGTAAATTCAGAGAACTGAGGCTCTTTTTCAATTTACTCTTATTGCTAAATTCTCTAGGGGGAGACCTACAATGGAGAATATTTGTACTCATATGGCTAAGTATTGGGGCTTAACAAAACCTGCAGTGATAGGGCTTATGGACCCTAGACATGTATTGATTAAGTTGGCTTCCGCTGAAGATATGGCTATAGCCTGGACAAGACGCACACATCAGATGGAAGGGGCCTTATTCAGGCTTTTCAAATGGACCAAAGATTTTTGATTTGGAACAGAACCTCCTATTGCTCCTGTTTGGGTTCGTTTTCCTTTACTGCTTCTACACTTTTGTGTAGCTTCATATCTTAAATCAATTGCTTATGTGCTTTGAAAATTTTTAGCTATAGATATGCCTACTCTAACTTATACAAGGCCCCAATTTGCAAGAGTTTGTGTGGAATTGGATCTGTCTAGAATAAGAGAAAATCATATTTGGATTGGCACTAATAATGAAGATGGGTTTTGGCAAAAGGTAGAATATGAGAGACTCCCTTTGTTTTATATTAAATGTCTTCTCCAAGGGCATAGTATTGAAACTTGTAAACATGTGAAACATCATGATCCAATGCTATATCAGGCTCCTGTAGGAAATCGTAAAATCAACAAGCCAAAGTTTGTTGAACAAACTCAAAAGAATAGATTTGTGAAGAATAAGGAAGATGGGACTGAAATTCTTGTACATACTTCTCATTGTTTGCCAAATATTGATTTAATTTCTACAGGAGATATTGTTAATGTTGATGAACATGATGCTGTATTTAAGCTGGAAATAATAGTTATGTTAAGAAAGTGACTAAGATTCATTCTAATGTGGGTAAGAAAGGTGATGCTATCATTGATACTGACAACAATGGGAGTCATGTTGATGAATTTGAACGTCAAGCCAACCTTAACACAGTTTCTAAAGGAAAATGTGTTGATAAAGTTCAGTTGGTTGATGAGAAAGTTGATGAACACAGTAACTCAACTAATATTGTATTGGACCAAGAGAATACTGAGGTAGTTGATAGATCTATAAAAGGTAAAGAGGTTATTGATACATCTTTTAATAAGAACTGGAATGAGGGGGTTAAAGATATTGTGATAAATGTTGGGCTTAAAAACATTTGTAACCACCTCCAGGATAATGGAAACACTTCTCAGAGCGATTCTTATATAGCAGAGGTTGAAAAAGAGGAGCATGAAGAGATCCCTTCACTAAATTCTTTTGGAACTTTGGTTGATCATCTAAGTTTAGAAATTGATCCTCCAGATGATTATAAAATGCTCGAAGAAGTGGGTTTCATTTCTTATGAGGGCTTTCAAAAGGCCAAAAAAATTCTCATTAATATGAATTTTATCATTTGGAATGCTAGAGGTGTTGCTAATGTTAAAACTATAGCTCACACCAAGCATCTGGTAAGGAAATTTAATCTTCTTTTCTTTGGTATTTTAGAACCTATGGTTCCCTTTTCTCAAGCTCATGATATTGGTAATAAAATTGACCTTCCTAAAGCTTATTCCAATGAGCAAACGAGGGGGAAATCTAGATTCTTACTAAAAATGAATGGCAGATTAATATAGTTCATAGTGATAATCAAATCTTGGTCTTCTCTGCTGATTGGAATAATTTTAAGAAGTTTTCTATTGTATATGCCAAGTGTAACTACATCTTAAGGAGGGATTTATGGTCTAACTTGAGTAGTCTTAATTCAACCTCCTTGCCTATGATTATAATTGGAGATTTTAATTGCATCATTTCTGAAGACAAGAAAGCTAGGGGTAAGAAGTTTTGTGAAGTTGCCAAAAGAGATTTTATTGATTTCATTAATTCTATTGGTTTGTATATGATGCCCTTTAAAGGTTCTAGATATACTTGGCAGTGTGTGAGAGATGGTCAACCTCTTTGGGAGCATTTGGAGAGAGCTCTTCTTAACTCTAATTGGTCAAAGGATTGCAGTGATATTATTCTTACTCATTTGGAAAAAACTTTCTTAGATCATTCTCCCTTGTTGATTCAGCATAATCATTTGGGGCATAGGAAAATTTATTCTTTTAAATTTCAGAAGATGTGGCTTACTCGCCAAGATTTTGTTTCTATGGTTAAAGCTAATTGGAAACAGCCTTGTGTTCTTACTGGTTTGAATAAATTAGCCTTCAAGCTAAAAGGGCTTAAATTTGGTCATAAATCTTGGAATTGGTCTGTTTTTGGAGATATTTTTCAGAAGTTAGATTCTATCAAAGATTCAACTTTAAAAGCTGAGGCCATGGACAAGCAAGATTTAAACTATATTTGTAATCTGAAAAAGGATTACAAAGCTCTTTTACAAGAAGAAATGTTTATGAAGCAGAAAGCTAGAGTTAAATGGCTTAAAGAAGGGGATAACAATATAAAATTTTTCCATCAAATGTTACATCACATGAGAGCAAAGCAAGTGATTAATTCTATACATTATACAGGTCTTCCTCTAACTCTTGAAGCAGATATTGAGAAAGAAGCTGTTGAATTCTTTGCTAAACAGCTCACAAGTGATTCTATAATTTCTAATTTTGATTTGATGGATAACATCTTTCCTATTTTAAGTCCTAAAGATAACATGGGATTATCTGTGATTCCTTCTTTAGAAGAGCTCAAACAAGCTGTTAGACTCTGCTCCTGGCACTGATGGCTTCTCTACAGCCTTTTATCTTGCTTGTTAGGATGTCATAGCAGATAATATTTTAGAAGTTGCCGTTGATTTTTTTAAAAGATCTCATTTTCCTTAAAAGTTTTGCTGCTTCAACCATAGTTCTTATTCCTAAAGTTGCAAATCCTAATTCTTTCAAAGATTTTAGACCAATTAGCCTTTGCCAAGTTGCTTACAAAATTATTGCTAAAGTTTTGGCTAATAGACTCTCTAAGATCATGCCTAAGCTTGTATCTCTTCATCAAGGGGGTTTTGTTCATGGCAGGAATATAACTGAAAATATTGTTTTAGCCTCTGAATTGTGTCATAGTCTAAATAGAAGGGTCAGAGGGGGAAATGTGATTCTTAAAATTGATATGGCCAAAGCTTTTGATAGGGTTCATTGGAATATCTTATTTTCTACGATGCAGAAATTTGGTTTTTCTCAGGACTTTATCAACTTAATGAAAAAATGTATTTTTTCAACAATTTTTCTGTGGTTGTAAATGGGAGAAATTCAGGATATTTTCCATCTTCTAGAGGCTTGAAACAGGGAGATCCATTATCTCCTTTGCTCTTTATTCTAAGAGAAGAACCAGCTCAAGGGATTGACTAATTTAGTTAATCTGGGTTTCATTACTCCATATGCAATTCTTAGAGGTTGCCCTGCTATTTCTCATTTGCTTTTTGCAGATGATTATTTAATTTTCTCCAATGGCTCTAAAATTAGCCTTAATAGGCTAATAAGCTTTTTAAAGATTTATGCTAAAGCATCTGGTCAAATTGATAAATGCTTCAAAAAGCATGTTTTTAGTTCATCATTCTACCAATCAAGCTAGAAGAGATTATTTCTACTGAAACTAAGTTTCAAGAAGGTCAATTTCCTTTCACTTATCCAGGAGCTCCTATTAGTTACAAAAAACTTTCTTGTGCTAAGTTTGATTTTCTCATCAACAAAATATCTAAGAAAGTGGTTGGTTGGAAGGGCAAGCTTCTATCAATGAGGCAAATTGATTCTAATCAAAACGGTCCTTGCTTCTATTCCTCTACATGTTTTGGTTGTTTTGAATCTTGCTCAAGCTGTGCTTAAGAAAATCTAAAGTGCTTTTGCTCACTTTTTTTGGGGTGATGTAAATGGTAATAAAAATAGAAGTTGGATAGCTTAATCTGATATTGATAAACCTATTTAGGAAGGTGGTTTTGGTATTAGATCTCTCCAAGAAGTTATAAAGGCCCTTCATGCTAAGCTTGTTTGCTCAATTCTTAAAAGCCAGGTATGTTAAAAACAACGATGTAAGCTCTTTTGAAATGAAGGCTAGGTATTCTTCTCTGGGTAAGCTTCTTGGAAATAGATGGTCTTTTGTTACATCTCATATGCTTTGGCTCAATTATGCTTAAAAGTTTATTTGGAGTCCTAATAAACAGGGGGGCTTTTCCACTAAATCTGCTTGGAAGTAGCTAGAAATGAGGCTTTTGTTTGGATTGTTTCTACTTTATTTATAAATCATACATTCCTAAGAAATTGGGAGTTTTTGTTTGGAAATTATGGTTCAAAAGAATTCCTACTGATGATCGGGTAAGGCATTGTTCTATCCCTATTGTTTCTAAGTGCAATTGTTGTTTACATCCTCGTATAGAAATTGATGAGCATCTTTTCAACAAAGGGGATGTAGCTATAAAAGTCTGGCATTATTTTGCTTTTAGCTTGGTATTAGAAGCTTGGAAAATCTATGTTGGCAAGATAAATGTGTTAAATGGTGGAATATTTCTAAAGGTACAAGCCAGGATAAAATTTTAGCTTCCACTATTCCTGTTTTGATTCTTTGGGAAATTTGGTTAAACAAAAACAAATATAGATTTGAAGACTTCAAATGATCTGAGAGATATGTCATTGCAAAAGAGCTCTCTTGGTTATGGGATGTTAATAGTTGTATTAATTCCAAATCTGTTTTGAGCTTTAATGGGAATTTGGTGCTGCTCAATCTTTGTTTGCCTATCTCCAAAGTTCTCATTAAAAAACCTTTCTTAGTCAAGTGAACTTGGCCTAATAGAGGGTCTTTGAAATTGAATATAGCTGGTGCAGCCTCTGGTACTACGGGTGAGGTTGGTTATGGAGGTATAATCAGATCTGATTCTAATGAGGTTATTGCAACTTTTGCAGTGCATTTGGGCAAAGGGACAAATAGTATGGCAGAGTTGAATACCTTAAAAGTTGGTTTACTTCTGTGTTATTAGCTCAACATTGAGAAAATTTATGTTGAAACTGATTCTTTACTTTTGGTAAACTGGTTTTATAGAAAGCAACATTTGCCTTGGGATCTTTTGTCAACTCAGAATGATATGCTGATTCTAATTGATTTTTTCCAAATTTCTTTAAAGCACATTTACAGGGAAGCCAATCAAGTGGCAGATGCTTTAGCTAAAACTGGAGCTAGTGGTGCAGACAATTTCTATCGTTCCGCTGCTGACTTACCTTCTAAAACTTATGAAGCTTGGGCTTTACACAGTTTAGGAATGCCTTCATGGAGGCATCCACATTAGTTTCTTTCTGTTGTTTTTACCTCTTCTGTTCTTCTTTGTTTTGGTTTCTGCTGTAATTCTTAGGGGCTTGGTTCCCTTTTGTTAATAATATTGGTTGTTTTGCTGGGAAAAAAAAAGCCCCTATTCAAATGTTTGAAATTTTCAGACTAGAACCAAATATTCCAAGGACTTGCAGAATCAACATATAAACATGGAAACATAAATTCAAAAATTAATAGCAAATTCGAATTCAATCCAGTCAGACCAAAATAGCAATCCAATAATTAGAGTAAAGAGGACATATAAACATTATCGTCATATATATATATATACACACACACACATACATATAAACATATATACATATACATGTGTGTGCACAGGAAGCACCTTGACGCAGTCGGACTCGCTGAGACACTTGACCAGTTCCGTGGCGAGGCCCTTACAGGACTTCGACATCTCTCTCTCTCTCTCTCTCTCTCTCTCTCTCCTGGTTTTCCAGTTTCTCTGTACTAGCTTTCTTTTGGAATTCAAATGGGCCTAGAGTATATGGGGCCTGTTTGGTGACTTTTAAAAGCCTGAATATCATTTACGGGGCCTTGTCAGCAATGAGGCCGTTCCTCACATCCAACCCAAATTTCTGTTACAAATGAAAAAAATACTTTTTATAAAAGGTTATTTTCCTAGTATGGGGTAACGAGAAGATATGTAATATTATTTTTTGACCATCTATTAGATAATTTAGTAGTTATCTAAAATAAAAAAATTTTAAAGTGGTTCTCTAAATCTAAAAAGCCACTATTTATTACTTAAATATATAAAATTAATATATTATCTCTCATGCCACATCATTGCACTGTTATATTAAAAAATTAATATATTATCTCACCACTCACTCCACTAATATTATAGTTAAAAATAAAATGTAATATAAGTATTTAAATAAATGAAAAATGATTATTTTATTAGTAGTTATGTAAAAATATTATTTTAAAAAATGTATAATAAACATATAATAAACTATGTATTTATTAAAAATTAAATTTACTTTCAATATTATAAAAAATAAATATTTAATGTTAATAACTAATAGTTTTTTATTAAGAAATTTTATTTATATTTATATTATTTTTGTACTCGATTTATTTTATTTATATTTTTCTTCCATCCCATCGTTTCTATTCCCATTTCTCTTTTTTTGCTTAAAAATATAATTTATTTATTTTTTTATTCATATAATGAATTCATAAATTAAATAAATTTAAAATTATAAACTTAAAGCTATGAAATGATAATGTTTTTATTAATAGATAATTAAACAAATAATATTTCAGAATTATAAATGTATTATTATGTGTTAAATTTTAAATGTGAAATGGTTAAAGATATGAAAATAATATTTTAATGCAATAGAGAGTATGATAGACAATATGATGCTCAGAGTAAGAGAAATATAAATTCAATAAAATAAAAATATAATTTTTTTTTATATATATATTATGGAATTTGTTAAGATAATCTGATGTAAATGCTCTCACCCTTCTTTTGCAAAAGTAAGATTTTTTTTAGTCATTTTCACAATAGTAATATCATTTACTATAATGTTACTATAAGTATTTTTATTTAAACATAGGACAATATGTGTAATCGCATATAATATTTAACATAGATTATTTATTTTCAAGTATAATGTAAGATCGCCATTTCTTATATATTTTAAGGTCTTATTTTTTGCTGTCCTAATGGGCTTCTTTTTATATTTCAGTTTCTTTCACCTGGGGAGCAAACGCTTTTGGTACTTGTACACGAGGAACAAGCTTTTAGCATTCAAAAAATAATATAATGGTAGGAATCAAATTCTAAACCGTAAAATTACAATTTAGCATATGTAATTATCAAATCATCGTCAAAAATTTTCATTGGTGTATTTTGTTTTGGTAGCTATAATTTGCTTATGTCATAACATGATTTTTGAAGTACTGGATAAATCTTTGCCATACCAAAATTATCTTCCAGAATTGTTAGAAATTAAATAAGGTTAGAATTAATTCAGGTACAATTGACATTTATGTTGTAGTGAATGTTTACCAACTCTTTTTCTTGGTTAGTTACACTTATTTAAGGGTCATAAATATGTCCACGTGTTGTTTTCAATTAAATAAAATTTGCCACACCTATTAGGTATCGAGTTAAGCCAAAAATTAACACTACTAATAACAAATTCACAAACTCGGGCGAAATTCGGGTTCAATTTATGCTCCATGTAAAACATGGAGCGCAAGCGAATTGGGTCAGTTAACCCACCTTGTTCGCTTCTAATATTCAACCAAGGATAATATTAATAACTGTTATCCAACAAACTTATTATATGCAGGTTCATAGGGAAAAAGTTGGGAGTTTTTAAAGTCCTCAAATCTATTTAAAAATCCTAAAATACATGAAAAGTAGCCTCGATGTTAACGATGTGGGGTAACAATGCACCATAAAAGCAAAGTGAATAAGTGTCCACTCTTTTATTCAGGTGAATATTAATAAGTAAAATTATGGTTGATATAAAAAATTAAAATAAAAAACATAAAAACTATATATCAAATAATTTATTGTTATGGAATATTATTAATTAAAATTATATAAATTATTATAAAATAGACGCTCTCACGCTACTATCGAATTCAAAGTTTTAAAAATTTAATGTTGTCTCACTCCTCATCCCGGTGACTTGGAATATATGTAAGTGACTTGGAATATGTGTAATCGCATGTAATATTTAACATGGATTATTTATTTTCAAGTATAATGTAATATCCCAATGTCTTATATATTTTAAGGTCTAAGTTTTTGCTTTCCGAATGGGTTTCTTTTTAAATTCCATTTCGTTTCGCCCAAAGTTTTGGTACTTGTATACAAAATAGGAGCTTCTAAAACTAAAAAATGTAGTGTAAGAGTGATGCAGTATTTTATAACCACATAAATAGAATCTATTAATAAAACATTGTAAACATATTTATATAATTACTTATATTATATTCTATTTTTGTAATTCATGATAATGTCTTGCAGTAACCCTAACGTAAATAGTGCTAGAGACTCTTAAACTCCTTTTACAAGGCAACGGACTTTTAACATACAAAAATTAATATAATAATAAAAGTTAAATTCTAAACCACAAAAATCATAATCTAACATATGTAACTATCAAATCAGCGTTATAAATATTTATACAAGTACATTTTGAAAATTATCTTACAGAATTGAAAGGGTGGGGTTCGTCTGGTATATCAATACCGTTTATTTTCGAATCAGTAGTTGAATTTAATTGTATGAACTTTTCAAAATATATGTATATATTTAATTTTAATTGTTGATTATAAAATGAACAGTCACGCCGCATCATACAAAATCTGGACAAGAGTCAACAGTTCTGCCATATAGAAATAACCCCCCTCTAAGTTGTCCAAAATTGTTAAAAATTTAATAATTTTATAATTGATTCACGTACAGTCAGAATTTATATTATAGTAAATTTTTACTTCAATTTGGGTTTTTATTGAAGTCGGAGTATAAAATTTTCTTTCATCTTTTTACGATTCGTAATGTGTTTGTCGCTAATAAGGTGCAAATGCCATATTCCGTAGCCGATTCACGAGAAGCAAGATGCGTAAAACGCATGGCCTTTTAACCATATATTTTGTCCTTTAGTTCCCAAATAAGAGAACTATTGAAGATAGTGCATCTCTTGCCCAAACACATATTAGACGCTTGACGATGATAGCATATACGTATCTTCAGTTGCGTAATTATATTTTATTAATTTTATATCCCAAATAATTTAATTAATGACATATATAGATATGTTATAGTGTGTCTCCTAATGGAGTCTTTGATTCAACTTTTGACGAATGATGGCAAGGTAAGATGATTAATCAATCACAACATTATTAAACACCAGAAAAAAGAGACTTAAGAAAATAGATGCAAAGTAACAAGATTAATGCCCAATAAAAACCGAGATAGAAATAAACTCAAAAAGAAAACGAAAAAGGGGGAGAATACAATGCGATATTAGCATTATTGTCCAAACTTGTAGGAAAATTAATCCAAGAAATAAAGAATATAGAATATAAATTTTCCCAAAACAAAAATTGTTGATATTTCAAAACAAATTTCATTCTTTGTTATTTAGAACCCCTTTAAAAAGAATTATGTGAATGCTATTGATATGATTATCTATTAAATACCAAACCATTACTGAAAGGTACAATATATAGATACAGTCACACATATAAGACAGCGTACATACACATCGCATGATTTTAATGGCAGCGGATATTTCTAGGACAGAAATTACAAATATTATTCCCACCAATTATCCTGCTGCCACAAAATGGTTTAAATCTAGCCCGCACACAGTTTATCCCCTCACCCACTTTTCCAAATCTCCTCTTTTCTTCTAGCATTAGTTAAAAGTTTCATTTTTTTTTTTTTTACATTTTTGGGTTTTTGTTTTTGTGGGTTTGGTGATAAACAAAAATGGCTGTGGCTGTGGTCTCTGGGAGTGCTTATTTGGGGCTCTGTGGTTATAATTTGAGAGCATTTGAGAAACAAAGCTTCTTTAGAGCTGGTGCTGTTAAGGGCTTGTTTGGATTGGACCCAAATCGGCAGATATGTGTTTCTTCCAGGGAAAGGTATTGCTTTTGTGCTGTTTTAATTGTGAGATTTGTTTTTGGAAATGGGTTCTCTGAGTTGATCTAGTTTTTAGGTCGATTGAAATTGAATTTGGGTGCTGATTCTTTGAATCTGAATTGGTACTTTTTCTCTGTTTCTACATTTTATTGTAATGAAATGTTGTTGTGTACAACGATATGGAAGTTGCTAGTTTCTGTAGCTTTTGATGATAAATTATGTCTATTAAGTTTGATAGTTAGAATGGTTTAAATCTGCCCCATTTTGTTGGTGATAATTTGGAATATGCTGCTACTTATTGAACAATTGCATTTTTGGGAATAGTATGATTTATGAATTGATTATATCAATCGGTTTTGTTCATATTAATTCAGAATGGTTGTTATACCTGGGATCATATAACCGATAAATGGTTTAAGCTCATTTTTTGTGTGTTTTAGTTGTGCAAAATCATTTTTTGTGTATGTTGTAAGTGAGAAAAGTTCATTACTTATCTTATAGACCTCTAGTTGTTGCTGTTTCTACTTATGTTTGTGTGTTAAATCAAGATCATTTGTGTCAGATTGTCATCTTTGATGACCACAATTGTTCCGAAAGCATCATCTGCTCCAGCAGTGGAGGTAAACATCATTAAGATGACGACATAAGCTCATTATGATTTGATTAAACTTTGTTAATTTAATTTCCGTCTCTGTTTAGGATGGAAGTTATAGAGAGACTGACACAATCCCAACACCAAAAGTCATCATAGATCAAGATTCGGACCCCGATGCGACTGTCGTGGAGATAACTTTTGGCGATCGCCTCGGAGCCCTTCTTGACACTGTATGGCACTATTATTAATTCCTTATTGTCAGTGACGTTATAAACAAAAATGTAGATTGATAATTCGCAAGTATAATTTTTATTTTATTCCGAATTAAGTATACTTTCGGTGCTTATAATGTCTTCGGAGTTTTACAAATTACATAGCTTATTAAAGCCAATCTGTTGTAAGTTGCAAAATCCTATATAAGATTGTTTTACTAACTTTCCAAAGTTGAATTAGCCTGCTGAATGCAGGCCTTGTTTTCTCTCTTTTGGTAGGTTTAACAAAGAAAGCTTCTCTAATTATTAGTTACTTACTAAAGAATTTGTTACAGTATTTAATCCTTGAGAACGTGTTACTTGTTATAATGTGTTGTTTTGTCTCTGTATGGACTTCAGATGAGTGCGTTGAAGAACCTCGGACTGAATGTTGTCAAGGCTAATGTCTATCTCGATTCTTCTGGAAAACACAATAAGTTTGCTATCACCAAAGCGTAAGTATTGACTGTCCCTGTTGTTATAACGATAATGTTACTATATATACTGATATGTGATGAGTACTTGGCTGTAATTAATTAACTGCTTTAATGGTGTGGCTTATGCAGTAGTACTGGTAGAAAAGTTGAGGACCCCGAGTTGCTTGAGTCAATTCGTATGACGATTATAAACAATCTCCTAGAGTATCATCCGGTATTTTACTTAAAAAGTTCCAATTTTATGCTTGCAGCTACTTGGTGAATTTATATATACCTCGTAAATGCCTTAGTTGTATTTAATTGTTGGTATAGGAGTCAAGTGCGCAGTTAGCAATGGGAGCAGCCTTCGGTGTCGAGCCACCGCTGCAACAGGTTCGCCCTTTAATCTTTTATGCATAATTATGAAAATCAAATACTTCATATGCATGCTTGACAGTTGCTTCGGTGAAAAGTTAAATAAGTTTCCCATGAAAGAATCACTTTTTTGTTTAGTTACAAAAGAATGGAGTGAATTTTTGTTAGCTAATTCGGTGCAGAAATTCTAAGAGTGAAGCTTTTCCAGTTTGCAAATGCTAAATGCAGTGCAAATGAGCTCACTATTTTCATTTGGCTTTTGTTTTTTATTCTTTTTTATTTACTTATTTATATTGAAATCCTGCAGGTTGATGTGGACATAGCTACCCGCATCCGAATTTATGACGATGGCCCTGACCAAAGGTGGCACCTTCCTCTCCCTAACCCAATTACGTTTCCGCTTCCTACTCACGACTGTGGTTCATCTCATTTACTAACAGTGCCCTTCTAAGATTGCAGTATTATAGCATTGAAGTTTTAAAATAACTATATCTGGGAGTAATTTGTTAAAAGTCATGATATACATGTGTTTGTAGCTATAGAAAAATCCATGGGCTAACGGTCTTTAATATCACAAGTGTCAGGCAAATGTGTTCACAATCTCGTGACTTTGTTGCAGCTTGCTGTATGTGGAAGCGGCAGATCGTCCTGGATTACTGGTTGATCTTGTAAAGATAATTACTGACATAAATATTGCTGTTAAATCAGGAGAATTTGACACTGAGGTACACCGTTTGTACAATATTTGCTTGAAGGATTTGTCATAGCATGGTACAACCAAACATGGCTTTCATTTAGCATCTATCAAGCTTTTCTGGGTTGTAGTGTTGTTGATGCAATTATGTATAGTATATGTTACGAGCAAAGTAATTTGAAATTTCAGTTTGCTTCTATTTTTCCAACTAGGGATTATTGGCAAAGGCAAAGTTTCATGTTAGCTACAGGGAAAAGGCTCTAATCAAGCCTCTTCAACAGGTAATGCAAGTATAAATAACATTGTTAGCCACTTTAGTGTTATGTTGTGGAACTGTTATGATGCGTCTAGTAACTTCCGTTTGGTTCTCAAAGAATCTTAAGAAAAAAAAAAAGTTACTTTTGTGGGTGTTCAGACTATGGAAAAAGCTATAATTGTGGAAAAACTATAATTCTGGAAACACAATTGGACATGCCGTTGTATTTTCTTCAGTTCTCAACTTCTGGTGATGCCACTAGAAATAAATATGTACTATTATTATTGTACTAACTCTTGTATGGTAAAATCTTGCTAGATCTTGTGGATAGGTCACATATTTAAGGAGGTGATTAGCATAAAGAAGATTACTATAATGTTTGTACGTGTTTGTTTGCACGTACAACAATAACCAATTAACACAAGTAGAAACATAATAAGATTTTTGCCACAAAGACATGACCTTACAAATCTTTTGCAGGTTCTTGCTAACAGTTTGCGGTACTTTTTAAGGCGGCCGACAACTGAAGAGGCCAGCTTTTGAGATGTTAGTTTGAAATCATCTCAATTGGATTATCAAATGAACTTAATAAACAGATATTAACATTGCCAAAGCTTAATCCGTATGTTGTATGTTGTCTCAATATTCTGATAGAAGTTTATATGGACATGAGGAGCAGGTACGTACATTGTAGTACTGCGACAACATTGTAATGGCAAATATTACTGATTATGATATACGAACGTCCTCAATGTGAAACGCAGGTGCTGTTAGTAACATTTCGATTATTACACTTTTATGCATTAAAACTATGTTACCAATATATGATCATTCTTATACCCTGCGCTCACCATTGCTTCACCTCCATCATACTCATTGTTGTGCCAGCGAGGGAAGTGGCTCTCGGGGTCCAGTGGTTCTTTGGGCGGAGCCAAGATTTCATATAAGGTAGTTCTAGTGTCATATTTATATAATTCTGGCTGACATTTGTTTTCTAATGTAACATTGCAAAATATAGGGGATAAAATATAATGTTCAAAATATTAAGGAACAATGCGACCCATCCTGGGTAATTTTCTTCGGATTGGCTGACATCCGTTATGATCGTCATTCGAGTTAAAGAATCCCCGTTACAGAACCATATGTGGGATGTTCGTCTCATGCAGCTCCCCTTAATGTGCCTAACAAAAATAATACATAGAACAGAAAAGGATTAAACTATTTTCACTATTAACTAAGCACCCAATACAACCATGATATGTTGATCTATGGTAACATATCCTCTCCTATATTATGGCTATAGGATTAAAATTGGGCGAATGACAACTATTAGATGTAAAAGCGGCACAAACTCGTAAATAATTTACTACTTTTTATGTAGATGAAGATTTTATGGAGTTGCCGGCTCTGATGCTAAATTTTAAGTTATCACCGTAGGTTCAGAAAATCTACAATTACGACTAGAACAAGCTACAAGTACAACTATCTATAATCACTTAGAATCTATTTTAAAAAGTGAGGACAAGAGAATTCATCTGAAACAGTGCCTCAAAATGGTAGATGCAATCGATATTGAGTAGTGTAACATCTACAATGGATGAGACTGGTTCTAATTTGATAGAAAAAAAGGAGTAAAAACTGCCTCTAAGCGGCAATTAAAATAAGAAAAAGAAGCCAACAAGGATGAAGGGAAAAAAAAAAGAAGTAAATAGCTATCCCAAAAACCAGTCACTTCATCTTTTACCTGGCTAATTTGGATTTCAGTTACTGAAAACTTATTTTTGGATAATTCGGATCAGATAAAATCCAATCCGATCCGATACAATGCTCACCCTTAGCGTGAGATGGTCTAGTTGCACTTTGTAAGTACAAAATTGATTTTTTTTAAATATATATATAAAAAAAAATTGGGCACATTCATCTCAAATCTTTTAATTTTTTTAAATAAAAAAAATACAATCCAAAAATGAACAATCAAATGCACTAAAAGGGCAAAACGGAAAAGCTTGAAATTAAAATTTACTATCAAATAAACCCAATCTTCGTTTCTACAGGGCAAAAAATTAGGATCTGAGAAAAATTATATCACCATCATTAGTAACAACATAAACCATTAGTAAAGTTATCACTTGTAATGATAGTACTTAGTGAAGTATATATTAGTATCTAAACGAATACCAATACCATCGGTAAAGCAGTATACCACCATATTACCATTTGTTTAATTTTTGATAGTTTTTATACTTAATGTATAAATTTTCCTAATCAAAATTTATGATTTTAACTTTACTTTAAGAACTAAAAATGATGCTTATATAACCCATTTGAAGAGTGCTAGACTTGAATTAAATGGAAATTATATTATTTGAACAATTATTTAATTAAGTAATGTTAAAAAATAATTTACTGTAACAACTAAAAATTAAATAACTAAGTAAAATAATTATATTTTTTATTTATCGATCTTGTATGGTAGTTATCAGTTATATTATGCTACACTAGCTCATTATTTTTTTTGGTGGTATTACCAATAATGTAGTAGCCAAATTTAAATACAAACAACGGTAGCGGTATCCATACTATTTTGTCTGATAGAAGATTGTCATTTCTGAAATACCGTATAGAATGATATGGTAAATAGTAGAATGACAATTTCTACAATTAATAATGGTGCTAATTCCTACCAAAAATCACAGCGTAATCGACCAAAACAAGGTAGAGGCTAGAGCCGTCGTCGGTAAATACGAATTGTTCTTATAGACTAATACAATGTATATAAGATATTAGGATAGTTTTCCGTGACAAGGATATATGGGTATATGGCTCTACTTATTTTTGAAATGGTAAATATATGCATACGAGTGCGGAGTTGATGATGTTTATCATCCTAAGTAGTTTAAAAACGTTTGTATTAAAGCTTTGAGAAAAAATTCATAGAAACTTATTTACAAAACAAATCCCTTGTGTATTAATTAAAGTCCAATAACATATAATCACCAAAGAAAAGTGCAATAATCTATATGTATCGCAAAAAGTGGTCCAACAATTTATAATTTTCAGGCCATGTGCACATGTAGGCTTTATTTCACCGATTCACCGGTACAACTTCACTGAGTTGAAGTTCAAATTAAAATAGGGCTTTGACTATATTTATTTTATAAAGAAATCCACTTCATATTATATATTTTAGTATAATATTTTTAAATACACTTTTAGTTTCATGCGTAATTGAGGTATAACTCTTCTTTATAATTTATTAGTGATATTCAAACCCCAACTCATTTTTTATTTTTGGTGTTTAGAGTAACTTTATAGTAATGTGTGGTAATTAAAAACAAAGCCTATATCTAAAATATATACATATAAATCATATTCTGACCACTGCTTGGAGTGTATATTTCGATCTTATTCATTCAAATAAGACAACAAACTATCAACAAAAATTTCGTTGTATGACTTATTAAAATTTTCAAATAACAGCTAATTTCCGGGAAAAAATAATTCGCTTTAACACATTTCATTTTAGTCCATTAACGGTGGTTTATTCTGTTTGCAGCGAAATCCTCTCCAGCGAATTGACAAAGAATAAGGCCCAAATCCTAGAAAAATAAGAAAATGCACAAATCATGTAAACATCTCCATTAAAATTTGAAACATATTTTAATAACAAAATCCCATATCAAGTTACTTGCATAGAGCAATGCTATAATGGTCTTCAGATACAAAAAATAAATAAATAAATAAAATAATATATATATATATATATATATATATAACATAGGGTAGATTTGACTTTTCCTTATATGGCACTTGAATATTTCAGATTACCTACCCCCTAAGCCTCTAAAATTAGATTTTCTTCGAGATAGTTAATACAAGTCAATAAATCTCTAAAATTACATTTTTTCCGAGGTCATAATACAAGTTTGATTTGCATGTTGAAAACTCATATTACCTTTTATAATTTTTGCCTTTTTTATTCATTTGGAATCTAATAATTAAAAAATAAAAAAAAAAGATCGTCTTTTATTTATTTATTTATTTATTTATTTTTATATATAAATATATAATTTATTTTTTAAGAAATTAAAGGCAGCGTAATGGCTGCTAGTTGAGAATGCATATATAATTTTATGGTCATGGATGTCATTTAAGGCTTGTTTGACTGTTACTTAAAAGTTGAACTTATTAGCTTTTTAGCTTTTAAGTCATGTCATATATGGGTGACAAACTTATAAGTCAATTTAACAAAAAATAATAAAATTTAAGTTTATTCTTAATAGCTTATTTGATAATTTCAAATAAGCTAACTTATTAGTTTTTAAACAACAGACTTAAATCTAACTTTGACTTAGTTGCCAAACATTTTGGGATAAAATGTAAAGAACATATATAAACATGATGGAAAGGGTATTCTGAAATTTAAGATACCTCATCGGTGCAAAATTTGATTTTTCCTGTGACATAACGCGTCATCCGTAACAAACTCAAACACTTTTTTTTTATTAATTAATGAATGCCAACTTATATATTAGGTACATTACTTTTTAAAAAACCAACCTCCTTAAAAAAAAAAAAAAGAAACCACCATACACATTATATTGTTAATTTTTCCACTTCCAAACCATTTCTTATATTTAATTGTTATTTAAATAAGTAAGAAATAAATTCATATTTCGGGGTCAAGATTTTTTAACAATATAAAAAATGGTGTCATCGTGAGACACAATTTCTGACCACAAAAATAGAATTTAATCTATATAATTACAAAAACATCCACAAATTTTATTTTTAAATTCTATATATGTAGCTCAAAAGGTTTTCCTCATCCTTGCATTATTATTATTATTTTTTTGAATTACATGCCCACTTTCCCATATTTTGCAAGTCAATCAAGCATGAAATTTTGACATCCATTTTAGCTCACCATTACCTAACCATGGATCCCACTCCCCCACATGCCCAAAAACCAAAACCCCAAATTTTAATTTCATCTCTATCTCCCTTTACCAACCGCACCAATATTGATACCAAAATCATCATTCACCAACTTCTAAAATCACTATCACACCAACCCCTCTAATTCTTTTTTCTTTCTTTTTATTTGTTATTTTTCACAATCTTTTTTTAGTCTTCACCAACTTAAGGAAACTCACACCTATAAGTACATCCCACATTTCATATTCCACATTCAACTCACCAAGAAATATTAATTGCCATCA
This sequence comes from Embelia ribes, assembly GCA_001753735.1. Lineage (NCBI taxonomy): Eukaryota > Viridiplantae > Streptophyta > Magnoliopsida > Ericales > Primulaceae > Embelia > Embelia ribes. The sequence continues at coordinate 18,334 of MKEJ01024296.1, read as the reverse complement.
CACATTACCAACTTTAGTTACACCCTTCCCATATCAATCAAAAACCAAAATATGGAGACTAAAACACAACAAGAGGAAATGATCTTCCGATCGAAACTCCCGGATATCTACATCCCCAAACACCTCCCTCTCCATTCGTATTGCTTTGAGAACATCTCCGAGTTTGCATCGAGGCCTTGTTTGATCAACGGAGCGACTGGGGAAGTACATACGTATGCGGATGTTGAATTGACTGCAAGGAAAGTTGCCGCTGGGCTGGATAAACTTGGTATCAGGCAGGGAGACACGATCATGATTTTGCTACCAAATTCGCCAGAGTTTGTTTTCGCCTTCCTGGGTGCTTCTTACCGTGGCGCCATTTCCACCATGGCGAACCCCTTTTTTACTGCTGCGGAGGTGGTGAAGCAAGCCAAGGCTTCGAACGCTAGGCTCGTTGTCACACAAGCTTGCTATGTGGATAAATTGATGGAATATGCAAATGATAATGACATTAAGGTATGATTATAATTTAGTTCTCCTAATTGCATACATTGGTTACATTACAAGTTCATCACAAACACGTAAAGATGATGCTCAAATTTATGCTAGAAAGGGATATGTGGCCTTTAATTTTGATACTTTCACTAATTTGATTTTTCTAAAATAGAATTTGTCATCTTCGTATCTCATAATCGATAAATATTCTGTCCGCCGGCTAAATACATTGAATATTATACTTGCGTAGAACTTATTACCATGTCATAGACTCATATTCATGCTAGTGACGTGATTGCGACAATTCGATTGTTTCTTGATTTTTAATGTTTACCGCCATAGTAAAGACACGGACATGACTGCTATATAGAAAATTTAATTAAGCTAATTAACGTGTTTACCAAATGTTAACGCATGTGAATAAGCATCATAGCAATTTATTATAGCTATTATGCTACTGTTTAATGAGTTCAACGCATGCTACTGTCAACTTTGATAAATCTAAATTTTTATAACAAAATTTAACAATAAGTTCAATTATTTTAAATCATTAATTGCTTCCATATTTACCCTTACTATAATTAATAAATGACATGAAATTTTGAAAATATTAAGTGGTATAAAGCACATTAAATTAGGATAATTTTAAAAATTTGCAAATTTCTGCATATTTAATTTTAAAAAATTGATAAAATTTTTAGATATACCAAAGTAGTAAAATAAACTAAATAATTTTGAGGAATAAGATGCAGTAATAATGGATATAAATATGTCCCATCATATTTATGAAAACTTTTGACTTGTAATAAATTTAGAACATGGTAATCCACAATTGACAATTAACATCGTACATGAATATTTTGCAGTGGTCTTAAATCTCAATTAACATCTACTAGTGTCACTGGGTACAGACTAACATATATAAGTCTCTTTCCTGTAACAGGTGATATGTATCGACACACCGCAAGAGGGCTGCCTCCACTTCTCGGACCTAACGGCCGCCTCTGCCGAAGACTTGCCCCCCGTCACAATTTCCCCAGACGACGCGGTTGCACTACCCTATTCATCCGGGACCACAGGGCTGCCTAAGGGCGTGTTGCTCACGCACAAGGGTCAGGTCACAAGCGTGGCTCAGCAGGTTGTCAAATAATATAAAGAAAAGAAATAATAATTTTTATTAATATGTTCAATTAAATAAAACAAGTCTATTTATTTAAAAAATTAAACGAGTAATAATATTTGATTGAAAAAACTAGACCTCAATTTTTTTAGAAACTAAATTCAATCTTATTAAACTGGTATCTATTATAAAACACAGGTGGACGGGGAAAACCCGAACCTCTACATGCATAGCGATGATGTGCTCCTGTGCGTGCTCCCGCTCTTCCACATCTACTCTCTCAACTCCGTCCTCCTGTGCGGGTTACGGGTCGGGGCGGCCATTCTGATCATGCAGAAGTTTGAAATAAATTCTTTCTTGGGACTGATTGAGAAGTATAAGGTCACGATCGGGCCGTTTGTGCCCCCGATTGTTTTGGCGATCGCGAAGAGCCCTCAGGTGGACAACTATGACTTGTCCACGATCAGAACGGTTATGTCTGGGGCAGCGCCGCTGGGAAAGGAGCTCGAGGATACTGTGAGGGCTAAGTTTCCTAATGCCAAGCTTGGGCAGGTTAGTATACTCGAAGCTCATTTTTTCATTAAATTAACTATGCGTTTTTATCGTGTAACAAATATCGTTATATGCTTGTTCTTAATATAATTAAGATGTATGCAGGGTAATTGTCAGGGTAAAAAGTTATATTTAGGGAAAATCGACTAATGTAATCATCCTCAATTAATGGAGATATACATATGTGTGCGTTACGGTATGGATGAAAATATGCCGATATTGTCACACTACTTAATCGTTATGAGCATTTTGTAACGTCCCGTGGTCTTATACACGTAATGTGTATTTGGCCACATCACCACTTGCCCGAGAAAGAACATGTGTTTAGAGACTATTTCTCATTTGTGTAGTTGTATCTTGGGGAAAAATTACAATCTTTGGTTACCATATCGCACATTTGACAGTGATATCGATAGTCTTAAACCTTTAATAAATTTAAAACATCATACTAATTGGAGTTGCTCCCCTAAACAAATTCAAGTAAGATCTTTTTTCTAATTAATTAGTAAAAGACCAAATATAAAGAAAAACACGCATGAATAAAAATTAGCTTAAAAACAAAGCTGGTTTACCAACCAAAGCTAAAACATTTTCCATGTCACAAGTCAAAAGTCGGTAAATGAAATTGGAACTACTTTTCCCCACTACAAACCGCACAAAACATATATGCCACGTCACTGTCTTCAAACATATATGCGTGTGTCTATATATATATATATATTCGAAAGTGACTTATGACCATAATTTCACCCTAATCTCGTGGTTGTCACTATCTTCAACCACCCCCCTACGCATTTTTCTTTTCTTGTTTCAGTCAACTTCCATGCCACGTCATCCTAATTAACGTCTAAACTATTTAATTGCTCCTACCACATTATTTCGTACATGCATGTAATTTTCTATGTATTATCGTACAAATTGTGATACATTGGAGGAAAAATATTGATACATAAAAAAATCAACATAAATTTAAAAAATTATTTTATGTCAATATATGTATAATAGTATGTATGATTATACATAAAATCTGTATCCACATTTGTTAACAAATATTTGCTAAAATTCTTCGCCTATCTATTTTGGAAGAGGGGTATCTAATAATATTAAAATTAGTGTAATGGTAAGAGCCAAAATTATAACTATATAAATAAAATTTTATAATAAAAATTGTAGGAATAATTTTGTAAATTTATATACAAGATTTTGTTTATATGGATAAAAATTTAACTCTCATTAATGTTAGACAATTATAATATTAGAGATCAATCACCTGTCTATTTTGGTTTCAAAATTTTCCAAGAAAGCAAGATACAAGAAGGAAAATGGCAATACATACAATCTTCTACATTGAGCGTTTATTTGCATCTTAAAAATATAAAAATATATTTTTTGGGAAATGCAAAAAAATATATTTTTAAGTAGTAGTTATAATTTATAAGCATAATCATGTGTGTTCGGTTGAAAGTGAAAATAACTACTCCCGTAAGATATAAATAATTTTTTTTTTAAATATACTTTAGAAATATAATTTTTGTTTTGAAATATAAATCAATATTCTTTTTCTTCTTGTATCAAACATAACTTTTTATTTTCAAGTAAAAACAATATGTAAAGTAATATTTTTTGAAATGAGCCAAATAAGCCATAAAAATTTGGCATTGACAATGTTGTAAATTTTTATTCTTTCTTTTTAACTTTTTGGGTATTTCCTCTCTCCACGATTTGGGGGCATAAGTATTTAAAATTTTTGTATATACTGCATATTTACGTGGGTGTTATGTTATTTGTGTATATGTATATAGGGATATGGAATGACTGAGGCAGGTCCAGTTTTGGCAATGTGCTTGGCATTTGCGAAGGAGCCTTATGAGATAAAGTCCGGTGCGTGTGGCACAGTCGTGAGAAATGCGGAAATGAAGATTATCGATACTGAAACTGGCGCCTCTCTCCCGATAAACCAGCCCGGAGAAATTTGCATTAGAGGAGACCAAATCATGAAAGGTAAAAATCATCTACACAATGTCTTTTATGATTAACTGGTAGTATTGGAGATTCAATAGTATTAGTTTAAATGTAACCTTTAGAAGGATATATATATATATATATATGTTAATATTAATAAACTACGAATATATACATGTCATGTATTAAAATAAAATGGATTTGTTGGCAAATTAAGACTTTTCTCAATATCCTACTAAATGTAACCTAAAAATCACAGGTCAGCCTCACCTACTTTGTTGAGCGACATAAACGAGAATAACGTGCAAAGTGCAAACACACAACATATTTAATTATGGAGTGCGATTTTATACATATATGTATGTAAGAAATTTTTACATTTTGCCATACATGTGTTGACATGCAGGAGAGGGAGTAATTTTTAAATTTTTTTTTATTTTACAATCCTATGTGACAATACTTTATTTTTTACGTATCAACACATATGTGGTGATATGTAGAAAATTTATAGATACATATGTGTATAAATCTTAATCCATTAATTAATTCACTTTCTATTAAAAAAAAACATAATTGACATTGATAATATTTATTGATTAATGAGTAATGATTACTGAAACTTTTGCAGACAAAACGGGTCTAAATATCTCATAATATAGATTTATAATATTAGTTTTTCTTAGATGTATTATTTTTAGCTCCTAGTAAATTACTATGACATTCAAGTCCCTCTTTTCGATTCTTTGTCCATTCCTAAACTTGGTACATTTTAACCGTGCACATTTAACTATATCAGGCTATCTGAATGATCCCGAGGCAACAGCAAGGACAATTGACGAAGAAGGGTGGCTACATACAGGAGACATAGGCTATATCGATGAGGATGATGAATTGTTCATCGTGGATCGGTTGAAAGAGTTGATCAAATACAAAGGCTTCCAAGTACCTCCCGCGGAGCTCGAAGCACTGCTTCTTACTCATCCCCAAATATCTGACGCTGCTGTTGTACCGTAAGTATCCTTTCGTAATAGTTTCTAATATCTGAATCGAAAAGCGACTAATATTCTAACTCGCTTTACTCGGGTACGGTTCAGGATGAAAGATGAAACCGCAGGGGAAGTCCCGGTGGCTTTTGTTGTGAAATCAAATGGTCATCAAATCACTGAGGATGAGATCAAACAATTTGTCTCTAAACAGGTATTTTCATTTAGAAAATGAATCACGTGCTAATAATTACGTAACACAACTGTAAAAACACATATATACAATTAGATCCGTTGTGTTAATCCTCCAAGGAAAAGATTAGTGCGCAACATATAACCTAAACAAAAATTTATAAATTTTTATGATTTCTCTACTCATATCATTATTTTTTTACTATTAGGAGAAAAGTTTGATTTTGAGTTGAAATTTGTAAACTTTTTTGTTGCACATCCTTTGTTTACTAATTAATACTCACTTTTAATTTTATATTTTTTGCAGGTGGTTTTCTATAAGAGGATTAGTCGAGTATTCTTCACGGATGTCATTCCGAAGAACCCATCTGGCAAAATCTTGAGGAAGGACTTGCGAGCAAGATTAGCAGCTGGTCTTGCCAACTAATTATTTTTCAACATTTATTATCATTATTGTTTAAGGAATGTGTGTATAAAATTGTGCTGTTGAAGACTTGAACCCTCTTTGATACAGTTTCCATAATTGTGGCGAAATGGTATTCACAATACCTCGATTAAATTTGTCATATATTCAGTATCTTTAGCAGCAGAATTATTATTTTCAGAGACATTAACTCCTGGCACTATATATAGAACGATCCAGTGCACTATATATACATATATATAGTTGGCACGCGACGGCAACGAAGATGAAAGTGGATAACAGGTGCGCCGGAGGGAAGGGCGGAAAGTAAGAGCAAGGGGAAAGAGACAAAGAAAAGAAAGCGGGAGAGAGGGGGGATGGGAGCGGAGGGGATAGAGGATAAAAAGACAAAAATATTCCCGTACTGTGTCACCAACAGCCTATTTAATAGAAAATGTGAAGTAATGCATAACTTTGTAATTTTTTGAAATAATGGTGTATCAATCGGATGAAATTTTTTTTATTGGTATATCAATCAGATTAATCTCTATAATTTGGTATAGCAATGATAATTTTTCCAAAATGATATGATATAGTTAAATTGAATGATAAGAATTAAATAGAGAATGCACTTGCGTTGATGTGGTAGTGTATCATATACGAAAGAGTGTTTCATGATTACATAAGACTCTTTAAAAATGCTATGAGGTGTTCGTTTTGTTTTGTGGATTGGAGCTAATTCTCCACGTATTTGATGATTAAATAAAACTCGCATTGAAAATGATACGAGGTAAGCGGTTTGTTTTGTGGATTGGAAGCTAATTGGGGCGGTTCTTAGAAAGTCACAAGCTGGAAGGCATAAAAATGAGAACGAAAGCACGCGTAGAAACAGAATTGTATTGCATGTAAGAATAAAGTATTTGTTGGAGAATTGTAATTTTGGTCATGGTTTTTAATCAATAATTTTTTGAGTGGATTCCACTCAATATTTTTGGTGGGTATCGGGTGGGTTTGAAAGCCTTTATTGCGACCTTTGAAATAGTATACTCAAATGTCCAAAATGAGAAATGATATGAATTAAAATTATCATAAAAGTGAAGCATTTAGAAGGGATTAAAGTTGAGTGATTAAAATATGGAATATATATACTAACTCTTGTACTTGTAAGATATGTAATCTACTAAATTGCATACATACATAGATGGAATTACTACACGCGTGTGTTGTTTGCCTGACTGGGCTTGAATCGAGGCTTGGGTTCAGTGCCTAGTTATGCATGGTTAGACGCATCCTTGTCCAGGACCGGGTCAACCAAGTATTTTAATTAAATAATTTTGAAAATCACATAAAGAATCATATTTCAAAAAATTGCAAGAAAGTCTAATCTCGGATCCTTTGTAGCTATTATTTTGTAACTAAATGCCCACTAACCTCTGCAGTAGCCTCACTTATCAGAACTTCAGACACTGGAAAACCACCCTCCCCTCCATCTCACATGCCACCGCTACTCTTCCTCCCTCATGCTAGACATCGTAGCTTGTACATAAAACATTTGCATTTTTTGCACACAATCACAGTCATATAGAGAGTCAGAGAGGATACTGCACTACAAAATGTTCGACTAAACACCCAGATTGCTTTCATTAAGGCATAGTGAGTAGACATATTTTTGGGATCGTCGCTAGTACAGAGTATAAACAACTCGTGTGGTGGACAAATTAGATTTAAGGGAATATGGTAAATTGTAGCCTCGTCTGGCATTATAAATAATATAATATTTATATTAATTCTTTTTTTCCCAATAATTTTTGTTTCTGACAGTAATCTAAAATATAAATATCTATTATTTTTAATTTATATTTATTGCTATTAAAAATTATTTAACCATAGCAGTACCCAACAAGAGTATTTTGTTGAATTGAAGTGGCACCATTGTTACCCTGGTCCCGAGTGAAACATTATATAAATTTCTAACAAGACGTAAACTCGTATCTAGCACTTGGTCACCGAAATTCTTCAAGGTGGGGGTGCATATTTAGCTTTCGTCTCTAGTTTTACTAGCACGGACCAACTGATTCCGTTGCATAAGGCGCGATTATAACCGCCTATATATATATATATATAATATAACAATTATATATTTATTTAAATTTGCAACCCACCTTTCAAAACCCTAACCAAATCTCCCTCTCTCTTCGCCCTCAGCAAGAACAACCTCTATTCTTCTTCGATCTCGGCTTCGAAAGATGACAATGGAGAGAACAACAGCAGCACGGGTGAGCCGAAGAAGAAGAAGAAGAAGAAGGGGTTATCGGAGCAGTCGTCGTGGGAGGCGAAGGACTCCGAGGGGAAGGATTATCTGTATAGGCTCGGGAGAGAAGCCGATAATATGAACATCGCCGTCGGGGCTCGGGCTGGCATCATTGATGATCTCTTCACCGGACAGTTTCTCGGCAGAGATTGTGAGTTTATGTATCTCTCTCTCTCTCTCTCTCTCTCTCTCTATCTATCTTCCATTCGTTTTTTATGAAACTGGACATTTTAGTATTTAATTGTAAGTATTTTATTTATTTTATTATTGGGAATTTTGTTTATTCAGGTCATTTCCATCAGTATCTCTATTTTTTAATCCCTAAAATCTAATCGTTGTACCTCAAACTCTATAATAGAGGCTAATATCTCGTTTTTTTCAACGGATTGAATATTGTTTGGATGCATTAGTTGTACCCTTGGGTTTAATCCCTATAATTTAGGAAATGTAAATTTTAGGGGAACTATTGTGAGTGCAGTTGGTGTTTTATTCTGTGAGGCTGATGTTAGTGAGCCCAAACATATTAGGGTTATGTTTTCTGTTTATAGTTTGTAACCATTGTTTGGAGATGGATGAATACACTAGTTCAAAATCAACCAGAAAGTTCGTTCGATAGTGCACCGTGGCCATGATCAAGTAATTGATTCTAATAAAGAGGATCTTTAATTCAACCATTGAAGTATTGATTCCTCATTGAGATCAGTGTTCCATCAGATTGACTGCAAATGTGCTTGATTACGGCTTTGTTGTTACCAACTCGGAGTGATTTTAATTCGTGTGGTTGCAGCGGATATAGTGTTTGACTACCGTCAAAAGGCAACTAGGACGTTTGAATACTTGCAAGGCGATTATTACATTGCTCCCCTTTTCATGGTGCGTTTTCTGGTCTCGATAATCGTTGTTCTATATGTTTCATGTTCTAATTGGTTTCCTTTATTTGGATGTTATGGTACTCGGATTTACTTAGGATATCGAGATAAGATTGGTGTGATCAATAGTAAAATGCCGAATATTTGGTGTGGCCTTAATTAGAGCACTTTTATCTCTTGCTGTTATTAGGTGATGAACTGTTGGCCATGACAAAGGTCTTCAAATTAATGTAATAGCTTAAGTACTTGAATGAACAGGAGTCACGTGATGCTAGGAATTTTTTTGCCTTCTGTAAATTTTTAGCAAACAAAGATCATCCTCTAGTTTCTTGGCTTGCTTTTCCTTGATATGCCAGAGTTATGTTGTTTTTGATCAAGTTCAGGGGATACACCACTCTTCTACTCAGGGGTCTCCTAGAAATTTGTGTTCCCCTTCTTGGCAACATTGAGTTTCCTCTCCTCTTTGTACCAAACTATGTTGCATATTGCAATTTTCATCTGCATGGTCATGGGCTTTGATTCTGCTCTCAGTAAGAAGAAGCTTTTCGTAATTGTGTTGCAAACCTTACCGTAGGTCCTACTGTTTTGTGCTCCCTTTGTTAAGTTTGATCTTTGGACATTGAGCATTATTTAGCTCAGGATTCGTCATTGAGTTACTTTTGTTTCCTGTGCTTTCATGTCGATTCAATGACTTGTATGATAAGCTTAATTTTAAATGAATTTTTTTCTTGTTCTCTAGGTTCTTTTTAACTATTAATTTTTACCTGTGCCTAATATTCATGAAGGGTACAAACTTTCACCTGCTTCAATTTTCTTTTGACAGGATAAAGTCGGTAAGTTCTGCAAACTCAGGGAATGAAAAGAAACTCTGATGGATTGCGTTGATGCAACAGAAGATTTGTTTCAGAAAAGAATAACAAAGCTAACATTTTTTTTGGTCCAGGAAGAAATAAGTTCATCGTTCAGTCGAATTGATGTTAGCTTACCGTTTTATCCATTCATGCAGTGTGCCACATTGTGAAGAACTACATTGCCCATCTTCTCAATACCAAGGTCCCTCTAATTCTCGGTAAATATCAATTATTTTCCATAACTTTTTGTTGAATGGCTAAGGATGTAACCAAATGTTAGCTTTATACCTTTTTCCTCTTTGATGATTCTCCCTTTGTTCTTTTATTATGCAATAAAGGTATTTGGGGAGGAAAAGGACAAGGCAAAACCTTTCAAACCGAACTTATATTTAAAGCCATGGGAATTGAGCCTGTTATCATGTCTGCTGGAGAGTTGGAATCAGAAAGAGCTGGTAAATGGTTACTTGAAGTGCTCAAGTTTTTTCAACTTACCATCATCTTCTAATGTTTTCATTCGTTTGAGTGCTCTGATTTCATTTGCTTTCTTTTCTATTTAGGAGTTAAAATTCTTGTTTGCAAACATCACAACCTTTTTAACGGAAAAGTAGTGTATGTCACTTTAAAGTGATAAATATATAGAATTACTTGGTTTTTACGTTGGTGAGGTTTTACCTCCCATTCTAGGAAATTATCTAGAAATTTTATACTTTTTGTTGATATGTAGTTGAGTCACTTTAATCAAAACTTTACTCTCATGTTATCTTTGTATTGTCAGGAGAACCAGGAAAATTGATTCGGGAGCGTTATCGGACTGCTTCACAAGTAGTTCAGAATCAAGTTAGAAGCTCTACTACTTACTTTATTGATGTGTATGTCATAGGCTATAAGATTTTTCACTATTTTGTATTTGATTTTTCATGCAATGCTATTCAGGAAGTATAGGAGTGGAGTTACGGTAAATCCACTTCTATTTCCCTAAGTTTCCAACTTGCATTTTATGCTGGATTGAATGTTTAATGTGGTTGCCATTGGCCTGCATGGTCATAAAAATGGCTAATGTATGGCGTCAGACTTGAGTACGGAAGAAGGCTAATTTGTATTGGCTAAAAGAACTCTGCTAGCTCAAAGTGTGTTTATATATCTGAATTCCTGCTGAAGAATGATAAAAATAGAAGCATGAGTTACAACATAAGAAATTATTTGCTATCAACATGTCATGCTTATATTCCTAAAGCATTGACTTTAGCTTCGTTTTTCCCTCAATTGACTGATCCAGGGGAAGATGAGCTGTCTAATGATCAACGATATTGATGCTGGCCTTGGCAGATTTGGTGAGCTTCTGTTCAACAGGGATTTGACTTGTGTTTGTTTTGCATTACCTTTTGAAGCTACTCTCCTTAAATCCAGAAATTACATTCTTCTTATTTATTTATTTTTTCAGAAGTTTTGATCTCCTGACATGAATTTCATATGATTATTTTTACAGCATTTACTCAAATGACAGTAAACAATCAAATTGTTGTTGGAACTATGATGAATTTGTCCGATAATCCTACAAGAGTTAGTGTTGGCCAAGACTGGAGTGAGTCCGATATTACTCACAGAATTCCTATCATTGTTACTGGAAATGATCTTTCCACCATTTATGCTCCCTTGATTCGTGACGGAAGGATGGACAAGTTTTATTGGTATGTTTCGTTAAGGTTTCTTAATTCTCATATTGCCAAACAATGGTGACAAAAGATTTGTTGTGGATTGTAAATTGCGCGAGTTGTGGCCCCCTGGAGAATTTGTTCTAGAATCTCGTTGAAAGGTTGTTCTGAAGATCTCAGAACCATGTTGTGCAGGATCATATAAATTAGAAATATAAAAGCATTTTCCTTCATGTGACTTAGTATTTAGTTGGAATTCTATTTGCAGTCTTGGAAACTGATTGTAATGTTTCTTTACAACTCAGTCAACATCTCCATTTTTTCATATGTTAATTGCCACCTAATGGAAAAGGCTTAACATCTTTTAAACTTTTCACATGGGTAATAGTGCCAATACACTATACTTGAAATTTTTGTTTATCTTGTTGAACTCAATCATCTTTCTCTTCTTTTGTATTTGGTCCCAATATCCTAGCTGGATGTTGAGACCTGCAGCGCTTTTATGTCTAGTATCTACAACTAGAACTCAGACATAGTATAGAAGTTTAGTACTTGAGGAGGCTGAATTGGCTCCCTTACAAAACACTTCAGCGGTGACATGTTATTAAGGTTATGCTACCTGGGCACTTGATTATGTTACATGTGCACTTGGTAATGGTGCAGGCAGCCTACTCGTGAAGACATTGTAAATATCGTTCACCAAATGTATGAGAAGGATGGAATACCAAGGGATAAGGTCTCTAGCATTGTGGATACTTTTCCTAACCAAGGTACGTATGGATGTATGCCTTCTAAGTAATATTCTTACATCATAATGCTTACGATTGGCTAAGATATTGATGATCATGCTATTCTGTTTGTATGGTTAAGAAAATTTTTATGGTTCTTGAAAGTATACTGAAGATTTATAAGCATTGGGGTGCATTAATGTCTATTGTACTTTTGGAATTTGCAGCCTTGGATTTTTACGGAGCTCTTAGATCCCGAACATATGACAGATCAATATCCAAGGTATCTATCCTACCTTCAATATATATCTAGAGTTTTGGTCTTATATTCTTTTCCTTTTTCTTTTCTGTTTAAGATCTGTGCTTCATCCGACCAATCACTGTGTCACATTCAAGAATCCATGCTTGGCATGTTCTTTTCCTAACGATCAATTATGTGCTACATAAATGCTGGAAGATATGAAGTATGCGATGGTGTAGAAAAACGTTACTCTTTAATTCCCTGAATTGTATAGGTTCATATGTTTTGGATCTTCCGGCATTGACAACCTTCAGTCTTGCCTTCTAGTATACACAAACATGACCTTGAAAGCTCCCTACTCACTGTTCTCTAAGTACTTAGTTTGCTTATGTATTAGCTTGTCCGTCTCCCTTGGTTTGTAAATTCTTTAGCAGTATTGTGTATTGTGTGTATTGCATGCATACTGACCTTACTCCAAAGACTTACTTTTCTCATGTTTTAGCTTGTCCATCTCCCTTGATTTGTAGTCTTATGCAATATTGTGTATTGGATGTGTATTGCATCTCATGTTACATTAGCTAACCTATTCAAACCTAGAACTAGATTTTTTCTACTTTTTGTAAGCGAAAGTAAGATGCTATAAATAAACTAGATTCTAATATGGTCTGTGGAATTCTAACTCTGGATGGTCATTTTTTGCTTCAACGTCTTTTCGACTATAGTGGATTGAAGATATGGGAGGTGTTGAAAGTCTTGGAAATAAACTTCTCAAGCTTAGAAAGGATGAAAAGCTTCCTTCTTTTGTTCCCCCAGAGGTAAGGTCTGATTCTTGAGATTTTTTCTTCTTTCTTCAAAACAACAATTCTTTGCTATCCTCGTTTGAAAGAATTTCAACCTTAAAGTTATTGCAACAATACTGATGAATCTCCAGAAGAAATTTGGACAAATATCATATATGTTAATTGAAATTGGGGAAAAGTATAAGTTACACTAGTCTATGATTATGATATAAAGGTAATAGTTTTCTTGGGCTTGTGAATTATCATACTATCATTGTTCGGTTATGATATTTGTACTTGAGGCTGTCCCCTAATTTCTGGGTTTAAGTTTCTTCATTTTTAATTTCAGGGTCTGAGAGATTTCTGAGTTTTATCTCTAGTTGCTTCATGCTGACTTTGGGTTTGTATTTGGTGACAGCAAACAGTTGAAGCTTTACTAGAATCTGGGCACTCCCTTATCAGAGAACAAAAGCTGATAATGGAGACTAAGCTTTCAAAGGAATACATGAAAAACATGGATGACTGACTATTAGCAAGGTACTTGTCGCGTATGTTCTCGAGTGTATATTATGTACATCAAAGCACATTGAAGAGCCAAAAGGTTGTGCTTTCTTTTACTTAGTTCGTTATCTTATAGATTTATTTCTTCCAAATTGGAAATTTAATTTTTTTCAAAACCACGTCGCCATTTTCATCAACTGGTTAATTATTTCGCCTTGCCTTATATTTCCTTCTGATTATTAAGATGAATAGGTTTATGAGTAAACTGATTGTGTACGGATTCATTTAGATTGATCTTCAATATCTTATACGATGAGGTGGTAGCCGTACCCACTAAATAATGTATCAGAAAATGTCAGGTTTATATTCTGTGGACAAGTATCAAGGCATATAAAGATGGTAAATTAAGTACTTTCACTTTGGAGTTATCCAAAACATGATATGTTTGATTGCATATATTAGGTTCTTTTTTTTTTTTTTTATCATATTAACTTTTATTATTTTATAAATTAAATTTTGATAATTTTTATTATATGACATCTTGTATTTATTTTTTCCCCCAATTATTTATTACTTTATAAAAGATAGGACTCTGTTAGAATTTAGACTATGATAATGTTAGTTATGTGAAAAATCTTATTATGATAATATCTTTAAAAACTAAAGTTAATTAGAATAACATTTTAAAATTTTATATAGAATCTTAAGTTGGTAGGAATCAATTTTAAAAATGTTTGTTTCCTTGAAATATTTTGATTCTTAAGTATAATTTTAATAATCTCTATTATGATAAGTTTTTTTTATTGTTATGCATAGATATATATGAATATATTGGGTTATGTGTAATCTTATTGTCACGAAGAGACATATAGTTTAATAATTTCTATTATGGTACGTTTTTATTATTTTAAAGGGTTGCACCTATTATGTTCTATTTTGCATCATAATAATTTTGATTATTTTAAAAAATTATTTCAAATAATTTCTTTTCTTTTTTTATCCAGTTTTTTTATAATTTTAGAAAAGATCGGATTCGTTAGAATTTATATTATGATAATATTTTTATGAAAAATTAATGTCTATCTATGTAACTTTTAGATATGAAAAAATATTATTTTGATAATATTTTAAAAAATTAATATTAATTAGGGTAATATTTTAAAAATTTATGGAGAATCTTAGATGGTAGGAATCAGTTTATAAAAATATTTATTTCCTAAAAATATTTTAATTCTTAAATATAATATTAATAATTTGTATTATGATAAGTTATCTTATTGTTATGCACATATATATTGGGTTATGCTTGATCTTATAAGAAATTTTGTTTAATAATATCTATCATGTTAAGTTGGTATATATGTATATAATTTTAATAATTATTATCATGGCACATTTTATTTTAATTTTTTTTAATTTAATAGAATATGTATTAAGCAATTATACAAATAAATACAGCGATTAAAGTGGGAGGGAACAATTTTTATATTCTTGTTGTATGGTATAACTTCCTTGATATTGAGTTGCCACCATCGACATAATGTAATGAAGAAAATGAACCGCATTTATAGCTCATTATGAAATGGACAAATAAGAAGGTTCCAAGTGACCAAGTGTAGCTTAATTATATTTCCACGTGAGGAATAAGCATGCCAGCTACAAACGACCTATTTAGAAAAAGGACCAAGACGGGCTGCGACTGTAAAGTTTGGTGTTGGACTTAATTGTAATAAATAAATTATTTAAATTAAAAAAAAAAAACTGACTAAAAGAAAGACTTATTTTGTATATTATGGAAAAATTATTTATTTATAACGTACACAATAAATTAGTTTTTCAAGTCTACCATTGGCATAAATGGTGGTACAAGCTATAAAGCACAATAAATAAAACTATTTTTTTATAAAAAAATTATAAATTTTTGTACATTTATTTTTTTAAAAAATTAAATTTTTGGATAAACCAAATTAGAAAGAGTGAGAAAATAAATTGGACATAAACACCATATCACGTTTGTAATTGTCAAACACGTCAATAAGTAGAAAAGATTCAATCTACGTGGAGATGCGCCATTTGTTATGGTTTTAATTTTATACACGCACGCATATGACGATTTGTGTGTGCTATTTATTGGCTAATTGAATTGCTATTAGTTTATTCAGAGACTAATTAGGTATGACTAGACCATTGTTTGTTGAAGTTGACGAGACAAACCACAATTAAAAGTTAACTTCACAATTAGTTTGGACAATGATTTGTTAATTATCCGCCATTCATTTAATCAGCATTAAGCAACAGATCTGCATCTATTTAATTTGCTAAACTTCATTGTCACGTTTCGATGTATGATGATAAATTTATACAAGTGAGAAAATTAAATCAATTTGGATCTTGAAAGAATAAAACAATTAGGCTTCATTAATATTTATTTTATATGGTATCCTGTTTAGGTTACTCTATTTGTGCCTGTAGCAATGCGTCATCAGTAATTCACTAGTTAAAAATTTTAAATTTTGATAATCTGAACATTTTTAAATGGAGGGGAGTGTAATCATTGCTCTTATGATTCCCCATCATAGAAATTTTTAAAATTTGATAATTTGGATCTCACGTTTTGCAATTAGGTTGCATAAGTTAAAATTAGGTATTATATATGTTATACGGGTTAGTAGTTTTGTCTGACATGTTATAGTTAGGCAACATTCAACTTTTCTATGTATGAGATCAGTTACTTTGTAAATTAGCTATAATCTTAGCTCTATTTTTTTATTCTTCTTCATGATTTTAATGCATAAATTACAAAAATAACTTTTTATTACTATAATTTCAACGAAAAACTATAATTTGCAAACCCTAAAATTATTGAAGTACAGGAATATACAATGTGCTTTGATCTGACTCGATAATAATTTATGAGATTAGAGTAGATAAAAAAGGAAACAAAAAATTCAAACGAGAAGTAAAAGATAAAAAATGGTGAATGATAGATGGAAGAGAGGGTAAGAGTAACCATGAAAAGAGGGGAGAGAGAAATTTGGTCATATTAAAGTGATTGACTATTTTTACCTAATTAATGCATACTGAATTTTTAATCTTCATAAATTATTAAGCTAAAGTAACTAAAATATGTTATTTACCTTATCCAACACGAATGCTCTAACTACTTAAAAGCTAGAGTTAGTTGATTTACTCCTTTGAATTACTTTTCAACATACTTTACGAAAAAGTTGAAACTTTTTAAAATAATATCTTAAGGGGATCTTAACATATAAGTTGACTTAAAGAATTAAATTAAAGCCAACAAAAAGTTAATTTTGGCTTCCTTGTGGCTCTCGATGATAAGCACTCGCCGACAACACTTTGAATATTTGCGTTCAATTCAATTGGGATTGAATCAAAATCATAATTATTACTTTCGCTCAAGGTAACTCAGATACGCTATGATCATTTATTATTACAATAATTAAAGGTGCAACCATACTTGAATAACATTATTTGCAACTCCATTATTTCGCCAAATATGCATTTTGAGTGTGTCATAGTTATATAACGAACCATTATCTACAGTTTATTCACACACTAACACAGTCACAATCAAACATAATACCAATTCCGAATAAGAGAAAATCATCTTCGATTAGTCTATCGTCGTCCTCGTCCATGTCAATTATGGATGGGGCCAAGGATTGAATAAGGTGTCCAACGTTATAAAACTATTTTTAGACAAAATTATTATTGATTATGCTAAAGTTTATGTATAAAAAATTTGACACTATAATATAAATTATTTAATGATTTTTTTAAATAATGAAAATGATGTGGCTTTTTTTCTATTCAGCCATCTATAAATTATTGGTGCAATACTGCCATATAATTTTAGGACAAACTAAAAAAAAAATTGGGCAGATGTAAATGACTAGATTTGTGTCTATTAAATTTTGTCTTATTTCTTGTAAGGAATAATAGTGGGAATTCAATAGAATTTTAATAAATAAAAAAATCCAGAAATAAAAATATATAAGAATTTTAAGATAACCCAAAATCAAAATCCAGTAATTATTTGTGGAGTCTGTTTTTTTTTTTTTTTAAGATGTGAATAGGCAGGCAATTGATAGAGTTCAAATAGTCAAAGAGTCAACTTTCACTCTTTGACACTTCTCCACTTAAAACAAGACACGTCTCTAAAAGTCAACAAATTTCTCCGACAAATCAGAAAAAACTCAAAAACGTTAAAAATTGATGACAAAAAAGTCTAAACATTTTTTCACCACAGCTCCCTCCAATTATTAACCCCTCGCGTGTCGGTGATTCATTTTTGCCCCCAGTTTTAAATTAATTACACTTTGCCCCCAAAGTCCCACTCCACTACTATTTAAAAACCTTTAGCTACTAGAACAACTCCCTCTGTCAATGTGCTTGTGTGTATAGGTCTTATCTATATATATACATGCGTAGAGGTTGCTTTCGATAAGGGGAAGTCGTGGCCGAGTTAAGAATCGGAGCGAGTCGACTCGGACGAGACGGGAGGTGAAGAGATTAATATGAATTGGTGGCACAAAATGATGATCCGAGTGAGGAGAGTTTTCTTTGCTGTTGCTGACAGTGTTAAGCCTCTCGAGCGAGGTCTCTCTTTCATTCTCTCTCTAAACCTTATATAGACATACACATATGTAGATACATATATGCTTCCATTCCTTTTTTTTTTTTTTTTTTTGT